>JAUCBJ010000161.1:0-17430 GCA_032718475.1 Nemertoderma westbladi | reverse complement strand
ACATCAGTGAGGCACAGCAGTGAGGCACGGTGACACAGCAGTGAGGCACGGTGACACAGCAGTGGGGCACGGTGGCACAGCAGTGGGGGAACGGTGGCACAGCAGTGGGGCACGGTGGCACAGCAGTGGGGCACGGTGGCGCAACAGTGGGGCACGGTGGTAAAGTAGTTGGGCACGGTGGCTCAGCAGTGGGGCACGGTGGCACAGCAGTTTGACACGGTGGCATAGCATTGGGGCACGGTGGCACAGAAGTGGGGCACGGTGGCACAGCAGTGGGTCGATGGTTGCACAGCAGGGGGGCACGGTGGCATAGCAGTGGGGGACGGTGGCACATCAGTGTGGCTCGGTGGTACAACAGTGGCACGGTGGCACATAAGTGCGGGCACGGCCATCTTGCACCCAAGGCGTGTGCCGATCGATATCCGTGAACCGATAGTTCACATTATTTATCTTTTTACGGTAACTATTATTCTTATTACTTACTGAGAGTATCTCAATAATTTTTGACGGCCTAGTAAATTAATAATTTGTCAAAATATATATTTATCGGCCGATGTAGGCAGGAATTACATTATCAGGTTGCACTTTATTTAAATGTCTGATATCCATAATCAAGAATGCGGTGTACCATAAGAGTATTTCAATACTGTTTGTTATTCTATTTTTTTGAGATTGTCACTGGAGATGACACCATAGGTATAGGAGAAACAATAACTAAACTGAAAGATAAACTGTTCAAGAACTATCATCCCGAATACCGACCCGTTTATAATCAAAAGGAAGCCATCCATGTTCATATTTCGTTCAAAGTCAACAACATCATCGATATTAATATCGTACATTCGTCTCTGACCTTCTCTGCGTGGACCGTAGTGGCGTGGTACGATAATCTACTCACTTGGGATCCTACTGAATATTCTGGGATTTCTGAGTTAAGTCTGACACCAAGCCAAGTATGGAATCCTCAGATTGCTGTGCTGGACATGTTAGAGAGAAATGAATTTGACAACATAGACTACATCACACTATATTCTACTGGGAAGGTGGAACATTTTGGGAGATTTAAGATGGAAGTCGCTCAAGATTTCAACGCAACATATTTCCCCTATGACGTTCAGCTAGCTTTATTTAAATTCACTTCTTGGACCTACGATGAGAGAAAAGTTAAATTGGCATGGTCCCACCATATGAGCCAAATTATTGCAGATGTCCGATTTACATCAAATGAGTGGATTTGGGTTCAGGGGGTGGCTGTTTCTACTATATCCACCTATTCTTTACGGCATGAAACTGTAGGAAAAAATTTCACAACATTGATATATGCGATGACTGTTCATAGAAGCCCATACTTTTACTTTCAAAATATTATATTTCCATCTATAGTGATCAGCGCTATACTACCACTTATTTACCTGTTGCCCCATGAAAGAGGTGACCGAATGGGTCTGGTTTCCACGCTATTCTTTGCTCAACTTCTAAACTTGGTTCTCGTTCAGCAATTTCTCCCCGCAAGTGGAAAGCCCAAACCGCTTCTTAGCGAAATGTATTTCATCAACGTTGTGATAACATTGATTACATTTTTCTTGTGTGTAATACTTCAAAAAATATACAAAGTTATACATGACATGAAAGAAGATGATCTTGATCACATGGAACATATTGATCACATTTCGAAACAGTTTAAGAATGAGGAAGATTTGGAGGCATCTTCTAATAAAAATTGTAGTGGTGAGGAGAGTGGAGATTCTTTGCATTGTCTACAACAACGGCTTAGGCTCCACTGCTGCTGTTGTAAGTCTGGAAACTCAGTACAGCAGGGTAACGAAGTTGGTATTGATGATGAAGATAGTGTTGGATTTATAAAATGCATACACAATCGAATAATATATTATTTCTCCGTATCAAAGAAACAGAGCAAGTACATGGTGTGGATGAAGATCCTTTGGTTCTCTGATATGGCTTTATTTATTGGCACGGCTGTTTTTGTTGTTTTTAATACAGTTCATGTTATGAGAATGTTTGCTAATGTACCCGATGGTCAGGCTGTTATTGATAAGTTTGCCGATCAATATCCTGAAGATGATGTTCTTCATGCTGAGTATGTTTATCATTATTACGACTCTTAATAACATAATCAATTCCACACATATGTAGTTTTAAAACTTTTTACAGTACATTTTATGTCATAGTTGTGTAATACTGTTGTTTACACATTGTTTTGCTCATTTCTTAGTTACAATAGTCTGATAGTTGAACCTAACACTGCTACTATCGCATACTGCTTTGCATCTGCATTATATATAAAATAAAGGCGTGTACAGACAGATAGTGTCATTTTCTGATGACACGGACCCCCCCCCCAAGTTTTCTACTTGCTTGAAATTTGAAACTGAAGTAGTTCAACTCAACCATGGACTTCTAGAATGTTATTTATACCAGGTATTAATTAATATTCTAGAAGTCCATGACTCAACTCAACTCACCGTCGTTGTCACCATGAAGTCGGAAGATTTGATTTCGACTTTAAATTTTTTTTAAAGCGTTTTAAAAGAAGTGTATTTTTCGAAATTACGCCCTTCCTGTCGCAGTATCCCGCGTTTCGTTGAGAAACAGCTGATGTATGTATGCCTTCACATATTGGAAGAATTATAGAGAGTTGAGTTGTCCTTGCCCTTTACTCTATTTAATAAATACACAACATTCTAGAACGTATTAGTTATCCCATCAGTAGGTTTACAACAACCAAGACTTCTAGAACATAGTATTTATTCTATGTTGAATAAATACTATGTTCTAGAAGTGGCAACAACAATATGCCTATGCAATATCTCTATAGGGTAGCTACACATACATAAACAAAATGTTCCAGAAAGTTGCGTAATTAATATATAGAATAAATTGACTCCAGCGAACGATAATTCTTTCAATATTTGAACGCCTATATATCAGCTCTTTCTCAACGAAACACAGGATATTGTTACAAATTGTTATTGTAGAACGTTGAATAATTACATTTTTGTAGTAATTATGTCATAACATTAAATTTTCGAGAACAAATGTTTACCAAACTTAACATACAATTTAACACATTTTATCAATTTTTCAGTGAAATTATTCCAGTAACTGCCAGTTGTATTCATAACTATAATATAAGAGTCTACAACAATAACTACCAAGTAATTTACTTTACTCCAATATGTCGTTATCGTTTGTCTCTAATCCCAAGCCGTTCACCGGGGTCTACATGAACCCCGTTAACGGATTCCAACGCGACTATTACGAGCAATCGTTCCGCGGATACCCGGCCTACGACAAATCCGAAACAAGCGCGCGATTCCAGTGGTGGGACCCGAAATACTACGAAACAGCGAGGCGACAACTAACCGGCGTCGAGCGACCGGACAACGGCGCTGAAGCGGATTTCGTACCGGAAGAAGGAGGGGTCCACGTTCACTTTACCAGCTCCAGTCAACCAGATCGGCGGAAGGAAAGGAAACCCTTCGTATACGCCCGACCAGAGTGCTCGCTATACCAAGCCAGTTACAACGAAGATACATACTTCAACTGGAAATCTCAAGTTTACGCTGATCCCTTGGCAAAGGATAATAAGAAATTTTTACCCAACAAGGCCTACACCCCGCCAAACAAACCGCCCACAACGGTTCCTCCACTCTACACTAAGTCTCCCTGTATAAAGGCTGCGACCTGTTGGTCGGTTCCGTGCGCGGTGCATCTAGAGCGTGGTGGAGTCGTAGGTCGCCGGGCTCGGTTTGGGTTCCCTTACACTAAGCTGGGTCACACCGGTCATGTGCCTAGCTATTTGGATCCCATTGGTATGAAGAAAGCCTAATAGTCGTCGAAATAGGTCTATATTATTATATACGTCAGAATAAAAAAGGTACTTGCCATAATGTTGGAAATCTGAGCAAATCATTTGAAAGGTCTTAAACTAATTTAAAATAAATGAGGCTGGTTGCGAGAAAACGGACCTGGGGACAACAATGGTCGATTTTGCGTTTTTATGTCTATTAGATGCAGAATTTTCTGGGCTATCCGAATATCGAACTAGTTTTTTTATATCGTTTTTCGTTAAAAAGTTATGAGTGTTTAAACAAAAAATTAAAAACGCAGGTCCCTTTTCTCGCAACCAATGTTAATTTTTTGATGTGGTCCCTTTTTGGCATCCATCTCAGGTATTTTTCGTGCTAAAATTTTCAAATGTTTTTATAATTCACTAAAATTAATTTTTTTGCGCTATATATAGCGGTTTTTGGACACTGATCACAAATATTGAACTCAAATATAACATTCTAGAATATTTTTGGTAATTGTGAATGCGCCCTTTGGGGCAAGAAAAAAAATCGTAGTTCAAATATGATAATGAAAAATCACCACAAAATTAAATTGATTTTATGAACATATGGTTTTTTTGGAATGCTGATCACGAATTAAAACAATTTTTTCGAATGTGTCAATTTGCTTGCGGCACGAAAAATACAAATAGCAAAGTTTGATAACCAAAAATCATTACCAAATCAACCTGAATTTTAGACCTTATGGGTTTTCTGGGACACTGATCACGAATATGACACTCAAAAATATCGTAGTATACAACCAAATTCGCTTTTTGCAAATTGAAAAGTTTCCTACTTGTAATTTTCGTCCCACCAGAAAAGCACCAAAATTAGCAGTTGCATTACCACGAATGATTTGTAACGTGTTGTATCGTGATCAGCTACCTTGAATACCAGTATAGCTCCAGAATTACCAAACCAAAGGCATAATTTGACAGTTTATAAGTTTGTGGTACTTGTAATTTTCGTTCTGGGTCACTGCACCAAAATTGGGTTTGCATTACCAGAAATATTTATAAATAGTTTCATCGTAATCAGCGACCTCGAAAACACGTACGTTCAGAATTATCAAACCAAACACAATTTTTTTTATTTTGACATTTTTTTACTTGTACTTTTCATACTGGGGGACCAAAATAGCACAAAAAATGATGGTTGCTTTTCCAAAAAATATTTTTAACAAGTTTTATCGTGATCAGCGACCTAGAAACCCTATTATTTAATAGGTTCAGCCACTCTGCTTCAGTTTCCATAATAAATTCTAAATTATTAGTGTATTAACTTGTTTGTATACAATAACTAACCGAATAGGCTACAGATATTCTACGATAATCTAAAAAAACAAGTGTATACGGTGCTTAGTACTATTACTACTATTACTATTACTACAGTATAACGACCAATAAACCAATGCAAACACCCCAATAACGACCAATAAACCAATGAAAGCAGTCGATTTTAAGAGCCAAACTTTAAACGCGTTTTTCTCAGAATGAACATTTTTTTCCCCCGGTCACTTTTCTCGCAACCAGCCACAAATACACATACACAAATAGGCTACATATTCATTGTTGTGACTTGCAACTTGCAACCCAGTGCAATTCGTTACTATAATGTAATATCCTTATATTTTTCTCTTTATATTTTGGCATTAGGATGCCCTGCGTACACACTCTTGACCATTTTTTTGCTCGTATTTGATACCCGTGAATTATCAAACAATAAATTAGTTATTTATTGTAAGTAAAATCTATCTTACAGTAGAATCTATCAAAAAATATATTAAAATAATATACATCATTACTCTATTAATGATATAATAAAGTTATCGGTGAACGTGTGAAACACAAAACACCGGAGGAAACTCGGGGGCTCATCTCTCTTGGCTGTTACCTATAAGGCAGGAGAGCACCACATTAATAATATACTGCAATATAAATTACTAGCTTAGATGAAAGTTTGTAGCATTTAATATTGTTGAACGATAACACAAAAATAACTCATTACAATTTATTGTATTTAAACCTTAAATTATTTATATATACAGTGAGTTCATTTAAATATCCAAGGACTTCTTGAACAAGTATTTATTCTTAATTATAATTATAAGGTTAATAATTATATTCTTATATTGTTACTTTTTCGCCGGAATATACACCAAAATCGGGAGAAAATGTTTCAGTTTTTCCCTGGGGAAAAAAGGTCACCCATAGGATTGCATTGATTTAATTTTTTTTCCAGCCGAAAAAAGTAAAATAAAATATTTTGGAGGAATTTCGTAAATTTTATAAATGTTGATAACTTTAAATATGATGAAAGAGCGTCGACGTAGAAAAGGTTTGCACGTAATAACATGAGACAATTCCATGTACACACTCAAAAATTATTGCTACTTTAGTGTCTGCAAGGCGAACTTCAAAACGGAACTCAATATCCAATATTGGTTTATGTTAATAATTAATAAACAATTTAAACAATTATTTCAAGTTAAACAATTATTTAACATTGGGTAAGGCAGCATCGGGAGTTGAAGAGTACAAGAATTTGCAGTATCTTTGGAATGGAAGCAATATTGTAAAATACTGCAGTTCAATTTATTTTGTAACACTAAATCGTTCTCTTTTATTAAAGAATTAGGCCGCGTTCACACTACCGAGTCAAAGTCAAAACACAAAATGTAAAAAAATAACAAGAAATTAATTTTTTTCTAGAACGCCATTATGTATTATATTAGGCCTATAAAATGTATTATTATTTATTATTGCTAGCTAGCTATATTTATTTTCTTTTGACTTTGACTTTGACTCGACATACTTAAAACATTAATTATATTTATGTGCAATTTGTTTGTTATGAAGTATCGGAAGAAAGAAAGAAATAATTTAATCAGTCTAGGTAGTGTGTGAACGCGGCCTTAAGCAACAAAAAGTACAAATTCAGGAACAAAGGACTATTATTCGATAAAAAAAAAGTTAAAGGAAAACACCGCCTCTTTTCTCTCACTTTCTATTTAGCCAAATTAAACTATTCTGTCCGAGTGGTTGAGTTTTACACGAGTTGGCAGATTTTTTACGGTTAAAAAGCCAACGAGTGGAAAACTCTACACACGAGGGCAGAACATCTGAATTTTGCTAAAGAAAATGAGTGGAAAATATTTTTTTCCGTAACGTTTTTATATCGAATATATTGTTTTATTTGAAAAAAAGTCAGTTAAAAAAATTTGTTAAAATTTTTTTTTCAGATAAAGATTAGTTAAAAAAAGACTTATTTAAAATAATTTTCCACAATATTAGTTAAAAAAAGACTTTTTATAACTAATTTTCCAAAAAAAAGTAGTTAAAAGACTTTTTTTAACTAATTTTCTGGAAATTATTAAAAAAAAGTTAGATTAATTAACTCAATTTTAAAAATATTTATGAGAAAGAGACTCTTCTAATAAAATTACGTATTACATGGGAAAAAACGTAGATAAACGCTCGGTAAGTAAAATGCCCCAAGAATAGTGAAGAAAACTTCTACTTTTTTCCTATGTAATAAATAATTATTGTACAATTTTCTTTCATCTGGAGAGTATTTGTTTGATAAAATTTGATCATTATTCTTATTCTTATCTATAATTATTACCCGTCGCATTTGGAGTTGTTTCCGGGTCCGTAATAATATCCGAAGCGTAAGCGAGGTATTATTACTGTTACTGACACGTTTAATTACTGACTCGTAAATCGTAATAGCTTTACAACTTTCTGGGACAGGGCAAGCTTGTGGGGGAAATAATATATTATAATAATAATTACAGGATATGGTTGCTGAGAATGTTGAACATTTTCACGTTCGTCTGGGAGACAGAGGGGGGAGGGGGGAGGGGGGTGGGGGGACTGGACGCAAATCCCATCTTAGTGAATTAATATCCCGCCTCAATGTTAAATTCTCAATTTAGGGAAAGGAGTAGGTTACAGTTGCACGTTATTTTAACCAAAACAATAAAATAAATACAATAGAACAGGTTACAGTTTTATTTTCTAGAGTAAGCAGCTGTTAGTTGCGTCCAATTTCCCCCGGAGAGGGGTGAATTTTTATTGAGTCCAGTTCCCCCCTATCTGTGATCTAGAGATGTACTGTTTCTCTAATGAATACTGTTGCAATGTGCTATTTTTGTCATCTAGAGTTGTAATATGCTAACATACTGTAAATGCTAACATTTAATAGTATTAACATTTTCTAAATTAAATTATTTTATGTTATTCGGCTATAAATTATATGGGACTCGGAGTTATAACTTTATAAGTATTTAAAAATATATCAGTAATCTAGAGACGATAATATTGTGTAGCGATACAAAAGCTAGTTTCGTTCAGGGATTGAGAATGGGACAATAATCTCAATATCGGAGGAACATACAATACCGGTAAGCGTTTGTGTTACTTTCACTATCGTAGTTTGTATTAATGCGATGTCTTCTATAGGAGGGGCGTCTCCAGCTAGTACTGCTTGTGGTGCCACGGTGTGGGAGCCTGAAAATAAAATTATATTAAAAAGGTTGCTACAGTTACTAGTGCTAAACGAATAATAGTTATCAACTTTCATGAAATTAAATAAATATGTTCGAATTCGGAATTCTTCCACGACATTTATCCGGAATGCCTCCGCAGGTTTTGCTCTCACTGCAATTTACTTGTTATTTAGGGCAGCAGTAGTTCCAGTACTCCTCTATGGGAGTCCATCCTATCCTAGGCTCTAACTGCTGAGGATTCCAAATCTCTGGATGGAACATTCACAAGAGTGTTGCACTTGAACGGAACCGCCTCCGCTTTGCAGGACATTGCTTTCGCCATGAGGGTGAGCTTGTACAGAATCTTGCGATGTAACGGTATTATTTGTCGTCCTTATAATGGTGATTCATTTGCTGATTCGTAAATGCGGCATTAATGTGCCCTCTAATTTTCAGTGTTAAATACCTCTAACATACGTCTTTGCTAGAGGTATTTACTATACTGTAGGTAATTACTGGACATGATTGCCGGTAAACATGTGCTATTTACCAAAAGTAGTAGATATTATAACCACGTGTTTACCACTATGTAATACCAAAATTTACTGTAAAAATGAGTAGGGAGGGCTCTACCAGCATTTGGCAAACACGTAATTTTTAGCTTTACTTAATTATTAATTATATTAATTATCTCATCAATTTATTACCACATTCTATTTTACCCTTAATGATGTCATTTGGATCAATTTTGATGTACAATAAAGGAGCTACAGAAACAATAACAAACGCAGTCCAAAAATTTCAGGAATGGGTGGTGGTAAACAGCTGGAAAACCAACAACAATTAAGTCAGTATTCCAGATATGGAAACAGTACGCACTACGTCAGTAGGCCTACTCACTGACAATGGCTCACGCTAGAAGTAACGGAAGAATCACCCTGCCAAAAGTTATCTAAGTTTTCTTAACCACTGTCTGCAGTTATCTTAGTGTATTCATGTAAATATTGAAATAAGCTGTTTTTAGAGAAAGTAAAATTATCAATGTTAGGTAGACAATTGGTCATTGATTTTACATAATGTATAAATACCTCTGTTTACTGTATGGATCTAACACAAAATTTGTGACGAACACAATGACGCATGTTACTTAATGATGACGCATGTTACATAATGAGACAGATATCTAAAAATGGCTAATCGGCAATAACACTCTAAATCCTTGGAACCCATCAACACGCCCAACTTGTTGCAATAGAGTATTTCACCGTTACAGGTTACAAGTTAAGTTACTGTAAATCGTCTTAACCTAACAGTTACACAACAACATATTAATCTTATTTGGCGCGGAAAATTTTCCAACCAAACCAGTATGTATAATGCAGTTACTGCACCATGACAGGACCTCACTAAACTGTCGGTTGAGTTTGTAACATATCACATATGGGCAAGAAATAGGTTATGGTGAATTATTTTGCATTACTCTATTGGCTAGCCTACCAGGAGTTACTGTATGCAGGGTTATAGGTAATACCTACCTTTTGTTTGGAAATTTTCAGTGAATAAGTTCTGATACTAAATCTTAGAAAGGCAAAGTACATCTTCATATCAAGTCCAGGTCAATAAATGAATAATAAAAATAATAAATTGTTATTCTGTTTCAGTTTTGTTTTATAAATATCTCGGCCTTCCCATCCCAACAACTAACAACACATTGTGAACTTTCTTTAAAATGAAAACCTGAACCTCAAATGTGAATTATATGAGATCGCGATGTTTTTGCACTGAAAGTGTGCCACTTCGCGTAACATCATAACTAAGGAGGTCAGCCGGTAATACTATATGGGTGCACCGCTCTAACATAAATTAACGTTAAAAATATCTCAAGGTCTTCGGAGCATCCTAGGGGTTGGTAGATTATTATCTAGTGATGTATATTTTATTAGATCAATATCTCGAATTACTATGACATAGCTGCTTGAGGCGTAAGGCCAGAATGAATGAAAAACCTACGTTGAACTGGAGGATGTTTTTATAACTTACCTAGAACTGGTGGAAGTTTGTACTTCCGTTTGGAATTGTTAGCCAATCTATCCACGTGGACGGCGTACTGTCTTGCTTTATCCATGTAATCCGATTGGTCCATGGATCGGGCGGCGTCCATGCCTCCGATATCTATAACCTCATTGGCTATTTCAGTTAATAACCTGTTAGATAACAAACAAAGGATTTAAGTAATAATTAATTAAAGTATTAAGCATGATTGTCTAACGTTGTTACTTAAAGTATTATTCTGAGATATTATTCTTTATTGAATTAATTCCGTTATTACTTACGCAAACTTACCCTATATATTTAATAAAGTCGGTCAAATTCATTAAGGGTCTTTCCAAATGTGTTTTTGTGTGTGTGTGTGGGGGGGGGGGGGGGGGGGGGTCGGTTGACGCACACAAACGGGCATTTTGACCCTGCCTGGCATGTTTGTAGAGAGAGTTCAGCTGCACGATATGATGTCATTAATTCTACATTTATTTTGTTCTAAACCGGATATGTCATTAATTCCAATGGGGTTATCAGTTGTTCCAACTACAAATGTCAGTAGAGTCTTATGCAATAGTATCTTAGTTCTAATCCAAGCGTCCTTAGTTCCCAACAGTACGGGTTTAGAACAAAGTTTATGAATTTTGGACAAAGTCTAACGTAATGAAATCGCTGGAGATATAAATCCTTATTAAAATTATAAATATATCCGATAATTAATTACATTACTATTGGTAATTTAATTTCTTAACTATTAATTAAACACCGATATACAAAGAGAAGGAACCTCTATTAGTTGCGATCGAGTAGTCATTTGTACACGTTATTATTACCGCAGGATGTAATTAATTATTATTAATTAATATTCCAGAGTTAAATAAATGTTATAATATTTGAATAATGTATACAGACTAACTTATTGAGAGCTGCTTGTTGGTTCTGTTGGTTGCTAAATCCGCCACCATAAACCACTCCATCATCACCTTGGATACTGGTGTTGCGAGGATAGTGTCCGTTTAATATCGGGGACCTTGTTCCGTATGGGTCGTCTTCTGATCTTTTGTTAAGCGGACAACAATTATTACCCATCACAAACAACTACTCTTTAATTATATTACAAAATTTGTTCATTAATTTAGGTTTACAAAATTGACCATGACATAATATATAGGCCTACCACACAAGTTAATTTGTGCTATAATCGCTATTTATATCAAACGCATAATTTTATTGTTTAAAGCTTTGTCAGGACAATAATTTAGTAATAGGCCTACCGGTAACTGACTAGAGATACAGAGCAGTAGCAAACATCATTCATTAATTACAATTTGTTTATTGATCACGAACCGAATTAAAAGTATTAAGAACAAAAAGTATTATTTTTAATAACCAAAATTGAAATGATGCTATATTTTGTAGAAGAGCAAAAGGTATTTGGTACATAAAACGGAATAAATCTATAATTAATATTTAATGAAGGATATCTTGATGGCTATATGACTAAATATCGTCCACCTTTGCACTTAATGACTATAGTATATAGATAGATAGGCTTAACATATAGTTTAAGTGAGTAGATTATCACAATTTATCCTATATTGATTTAAGCTGTTATAATTCGTGATTAGTTAATTAAATGACATATTTACAGGTCGCCCAGTTGTCATATTGCCAACCAAATGGATATATATATATACAGCAGTGCCTTGTCGTAAAACTTTTAAATTGTTTTAATAAATATAATTAATTGTGTTTATTAAAAACTCCCGTTCTTTTCGAATTTGTCTTTTTCCTTTATTTGTTTTGGTAATAAAATGATCTCAAGGAAGACTGTTGCCGTTGAGTTTCATTGGACGAATACCCGGATGCGACCAAGATAAACCAAAAGGAATATACGTTTACTTTTGATTTATCAGGATTTGTATTCGTCAAAATTGCTACCTAAATTAATCATATTGAAGACCTGTAAGAAATAACAGGCACAACAGTAATAAGTCACCCGCATAAACAAGTATACCAACAAGTACTCCAAAATATAATTCGCCAATTTTGCAGCCGACGTTAGATTTACGCAATTTAATAATCAACATATTAAATAGAATTTAAGTATAATATTTATTAGTAAAAGTAATATTATTTTGAATTAGCATTTGGCATGGCTTAAAATTTGTTTTTAAAGTTTTAAAATAAATCCACCAAAATTATCTTTCAAAGATGAGGTTCATGCATACCGATATGGGTTCTGATATCGGGTGTATGTAGAAATATGATGTTGTATGCATGCAGCCACATGCCTTAGTTACGTACTATGTTTATGATTCATAACTATTGAAAATTAATATATAGAAAGGAGCAGGTTACAGTGGCATGTTATTCTAGCCGAAATAATAAATGAGAGATAATTAATTCTTTCAGAAACATACGAATCAAGTAGAAAGAAATAGTTTCCCTGTCCCTTCAAATACAAAATACCAAAACAAAAAGCCATACAAAAAACGAGCAACAAGACTATAAACCAAACTCACACATAAAACACATCAAATAACCCTAACCAAAAATATTACTTTAATATATCGGTAGAAATTGCACCAATAATAGCTTAGTCTATTTCCTATGAAATATATATGACATTATTTATCTGAGCAAATATGGTAATGTAATGTAGCATAGAAAACAAAAATACGGTGTTCGGACACTTCCCCCCCCGCGGACACTTCCCCCCCGACTGTTCTTAACTTCGCACATTCTTATTTTTCATTTTGTAAGGTAAACGGACCGTTTGTATCCAGATAAGTTGTATCCAATTTTCCTTTCGTGGCTCAGAAAGTGATCTTTTGCATCCCGATTTTACATTTTATATCCAAGTTTTATTTATGGGTTTTATCAATGCAATTACATTGTATTGTTTGCTAATCTTTAAACAATTAATTATATTAGATGACCTATAAATTCCATCCCCGGAATGATGATATACTGCTTTTATTAACTATAGAATTATAATAATTAATTGTTTTAAATATAGGTATTATTACGTAATAGTCTTCTTCAAATTGTAGCAGATGGGGATGAATATTATTGTTGCAATCAAAATTATACCTCTCCAGGGTAAAATCGACATGCGTCGACCTGTATTCTGTGTTCAGCATTACATATTGATATACATATTACTACTACTGTATACATACTATATAGATATTATTCACACTACATATTAAATTTCCTGGTTACTTGCAATATTTTTAATAGGATTTTGTTGAATTATATAATATTGTAGTAATTTATATATTAAATTGGTTAACATTCAATACAGCTCCTACTTTAGGCTTAGTCAATTTATTATCTGATGATACAAACATGAATTAATTATTTCAAAGTGGTCTTAAGACTTTCACCACGGGCACTCAGGGAAATGCCGGGGTCTGGGGGCGATAACCCCCAAGAAAAGAAGCGGGGGTTTGGGGGCGGCAGTCCCCAATTAAAAGAAATTAAAATAATTAAAGGAATTAAAAGAAAAACAAACAAAATTTGACTATAAAAATGTTTCTTTTATAATTTTGAAAAAACTTGTCTAGATACAACTTGTCCTGTAACCATCTTTAACTTTTGTTTATTGCTTTGATGCACCCAGATTAATTTTAACACTTTAACTGGGGGGAAGTGTCCGGGGGGCAAGTGTCCGGGGGGAAGTGTCCGGGGGGGAAGTGTCCTACTTGGGCGGGGGGGAAGTGACCGGGGGGGAAGTGTCCGGGGGGGAAGTGTCCGGGGGGGAAGTGTCCTAGATCCCAAAAATACTTCTGCGTTCTGGAGTTCAGTTATAACCCCTTAGCTGGTGTAGGTGTATTGTTACCAACCAAACTAAACACCATCCAACTTGAAGCCCATATGTAAGAATAACAAGTTATCACTTGTCGGTCAAAATTTTATTAAATTTTTATATATGAAGAAATAGTATTTTTTTAATTTTTCCTTATGTGTTTTATAGCGCTTATTTCTGAGTTATAACCTGTATAGATACTAATTCGTTTATTGTTTTGGTTAGTTTCAAATCTTCTGCAACATGGGTAAATTGTGAAAATTTGGTATTCTTCACATTAAGTAAACTGCAACAAAATGGATAAACCAAAAAAATCCCAGAACGAGGAAACCAGAAACAAGTACCGATAGGTTGTCATTGTACCGTAAATATGTCACGCTCACTTTCTATTGGCCAATTTTTAGGCATATAGTTATATATGCCTAAATTAGTTAGTTATAGTCAATCACCATGGCAATTACAATTTATAGACTTTCTTAATAATAATACAATCCACAATGATTGTGTAATAAAATATACCGGTAACATAAAACACATGTGCCTTCACCAGAAAGTTTGAGAATAAGTCAAATTCAGTGGTGGTACAGGGTGCTCGAATGGAAATCGAGCCACATTTCCGAACCTTGTGCCCGGAAGAAGTTGTACAGGGAACCGCCACCCGGGGCCCAATATAGCCCGTATTTACCACTCGTTTTCTTGTTACCATTCAGGTTGCTGTTGTAAGTATCTTTGTACCACCAACCGCCACCACCGTAGTATGAAACCAAACTTCCACTCCAACTGTCGTGATCTTTATCCCATGTGCTGAACGCTATTCCATTTATAGCTTTCATGGCATCCCAAGCCGCGGTAGCACTGGCGGTTCCCTTCACTCCCCGGTAAACGCTGGGATTGCTGTAACCGGAAACACTTAATTTATAATACGGCGCCCCAGATATTCTGAAATAAGAATACGATGAACAATAGTAGGATCCTTTATAATCGACCATGATCCCGAGACCAACCTTCCCGTAATATGTTGATAGATATTGAATGTTCTTTAAACCCAGAAAGTAACTTCCTCCCTTATTGCCGAACCCAGTTTCATATGTCTTCCAGCGTTTGTTGAAATCTAATGAATCATGTTTCGTTTGCCTCTGTATAGCGATAACATTATCTTTGCACGTGATCAAGGTCTTTCCAATGCTATTGAGTCGTTTACATACTGCCCTCAGCCTAGGACAATGTTGGGTTATGTAGTTATAGCAAATGCGATCGTAATATGGTAATGTTGGGGTTGTGGTTGTGGTTGTAGTTGTTGTAGAGAGTCTAGAACTATCAGGTGCGGTTAGATTAGATCCCTTAGTTTCAGTAACATTAGACCCAATAGTATCATTATTGTTAGTTCCCCCCGGTAGAATTACAGTGGTATTAGACCTTAATTCATCATCACCGTCAGTAATATTGGTTTTTTGTTCACCCTGCAATAAAATTGCTTTAATTAATAACCAGATGTGTAATATTTTTGAAAATAAGGAGGCCAAATGTTCTTAACCATTAATGCAGTTGGCCATCATAAATAAAATACATAAATACTGTACTTTAGCATTGCTATTTTCCATTGGGTAAGTCTGAATTTTTTTTTTCAAACTATTTCTTACAAGCGATTGATAAACGTGGGAAAAAAATGAATAAACAAAAATTAATTTTTCCGTATTTACTACTTATGCGATATGATATATTTTGCAAAACAACCAGATTGTGACATTGTTTACTCTATGAAATATAATAATATTATTGTACCTAAGATAAGAGATTTTGCAAGCGCAATACTGTCCCCCCTAGAAGTGATCCTAATTGCCGCTTTCCATCTGGCAATGGCAACATCCGTGAA
The DNA here is from genome assembly GCA_032718475.1 of Nemertoderma westbladi. NCBI lineage: Eukaryota > Metazoa > Xenacoelomorpha > Nemertodermatida > Nemertodermatidae > Nemertoderma > Nemertoderma westbladi. The sequence goes on along the minus strand of JAUCBJ010000161.1, from coordinate 1,363 downwards.
GAGCGTCTAATCGATATTGTCTTCCTAGTGGAAATATTTGATAACCTACAAAACCTCAAACTAGTAACACCGGAAGGTTACAAAAATGACTATATTATTCGAGAAGGACGAACTGGTGGTGGAATAGCTTACATTACCAGAGAAACAATAAAACTTCGAAGGATCGAAGTGAACCATAGCGACGAGTTTGAGGCGATGTTTCTTGTCTGGAACAAGAATCTATTCATTGTTCTCTATCGTCCACCGTCATCGGCAACATTTCCAAAATCCGTTAAAGCTTTCAAATCCGAACTCAATAAAATTATTAATGATATGTCTACAAAGTTCAATCCCGTCACACTAATAGGCGATGTGAACATCTGGATGGAGTCAGACCAATCTTTTAAATTCCTCCTTGAATCACAGGGATTTTATGTACCGACGATTGGACCCACGCACAGAGACGGACACTCATTAGATGTAATTGCTTCACTGTCATCTGAGATAAGAAATATCGATGTGTCACCAGTTAATACTGTTATTAGCGATCACGCACGTATCACTTGGACCCATGAACAGTTTACGGAAACTCTCCTTGAAAGATGTGAAAATCGGCAGTTTAGATCTTGGAAAAGATTTAATCAAGAAGCCTTTATTGCTGATATTACCGCAAAACAATTACATCGCGAAATGCCGCCGAATCAAAGTACATTCGAATCTTGGCTCACAGAACTGAGAGAAATTTTCGAGAAACATGTGCCTTTAATTAATAAAACTGTAAAAATCAACCCTAAACATGTAACGATCAGAGATGCTGATCGGGACAATATTCAAATCTTGAAGCAAGAAAAACGCCGCCTTGAAAGAGCCCATAAAAGTAATAGATGTGATGTGAACAAGCATGCATTGAATTTAGCTGAATTAAAACTGGTACAAGCGCTACAAAATTCTACGCGCCTTTACTATCAAGAATTTGTAGAGAATAACGCTTCTAACTCTCGTCTTTTATGGAAACAGTTTAAAAAGTTACTTGGCAAGACTAATAAAATAGTCTTACCAAAGACGCTAGGAAACGCTACAGAGCTGGCTGCGAAATTCACCGGATTCTTTGCCACCAAGGTGAACAATATAGTCGCTCAATTTGATAATAGTTATGATGCCAGCAACTTATCCAGGCGGTATGATACTTGTTCGCGCTTTTGAAGACCTTTAGCAGTTTAACCTGCCAAAATTTATATGTCTTTTCGTTAATTAAAACCACTTTAGCATACGACAATAATTTATGCTAATACGCAAAACATTAGCCGAAGTCAGCCCATGCGCGATCATTCACCCGATGGATCTACACCCGGGAGACTGAATTCGGATGCTTGAATTGTATTAT
>JAUCBJ010000160.1:0-69107 GCA_032718475.1 Nemertoderma westbladi | reverse complement strand
CCAACCAGCTATGACCTGTTGCCGTTGGTAACTGGTTCCAAGTTGATAGTCGAACCCAGTGAAGAAGGCGAGCACTGCCCATGGTCTTAGTGAAATGTTGGATGTAAAATCATCACTAGTGCCAAATGTTCCCCCTTGGTTGTGGTTCTTTAGGGCAGATACCAGACTCTGTGACTCCCCTATATAAGTGACGTTGGGACAGGGTCTAGAGATCAGGCAATATACGTAACCGGAAGTTGTTTGTGGGAGGGTCACATTACCTGGCCGGAAGGGGTGGAGACTCATGTCCACTACGGGGTAGAGGTCGGAAGGTAGTCGTTGTGCATTGGTTGCCACAACAGACAACACATGTTCAATGTACACGTCGTACTGACTTACCTGACGTAGTAAAGTAGATGTAGCAAGGAGAATGTCGTCTTTGTTTCCTACGAAGGTCAGGTTAATTAGAAGTTCTAGTCTACTAATCAAGACGATTAATTGAGAGCGGAGCCAGAGGTGGTACTCGCTCTCAACCTCACTAATAGCGGTGGCTAATTTTAATATTGTATCTCCTAAGATACGATGGATAGTAGCCTCTATAAAATGTCGCAACGGGTATTGTGTTCGACGGCCACTAATTCCACGACCTACGGAATAAGACAATGACTGGAATTTACGAATTGTATATTCCTTCCAACCACTACCTTGTAGGTCGTCTGGAACCGACCTTTGACCGGGTGGAGCCACCATTACTTTAAATGGCCCGAGTGGTTGAGTAGGCAGAGAGGTTACTACACATAGTTGGCCTTGGAAGCAGCCTTTCCGGGAGAGGTCATTCCGTGTGACCCGCATGACAGCACCACAGAATAGTGTAAGTACTTGCTCATCGGTTCGATTATTGAGGACCTTACTTGTAGCAGCTGAAGCAGACTTCCATGCAGATTGACCAGTTACTGACTCTTCATCTTCTGCAGTGACTGCCATGCACTTCTTTCCACTGCTTCCAACGACATGCAACATATGTTTAACGCTCTGCCGTTCGGCCTTTCGCTTACCAAAAACCCTTAAGGTAGAGGAGTCAACCTCGTCCCAAGTTCGTACGAAATTGCACTTCCTAGAGAGAATAGAGGTGTACTCTATAATCTCATCCTCGGAAAGGTGCAATTTCCTGATAAGTGTGTTCACCCGAATAAGGTCGGGGTCAAGGGCGGAACGGACAAAATGGTTCAATAAAATTATGTTGAACGTAGTAAACATATGGGTTGACACCCATATTGGATGACCTTTTACTGGGGGCAGCTGTTTTGTATCGCCAGTGGCAATCATTAGTACACCGCCCAAAGGAGAGTCATTCTCACGAACATGGCGGAGAACCTGATCCAGTACAGCGAACATCTCCGCGCTCACTGTACCTATTTCTTCTACGAAAAGTACATGTAAATTTCGCAGATAGGCCAACTTCTCCTTGTGGTTATGTAATTTTCGTACCGTTTGTTCCGAGTTAACTGTAACATTAGTGATGCCACCCTCGTGGTCAATCACAGGAATTGGCAGTAATTGATGGATGTGTATTCCACCAAATTTAACTGCTCGTTCGGCGGCCAATGATGTGAATATAATATTAGCGCCACCTGCGATGGCATAAACCGCACCATAGCACATCACTAAAGTTTTCCCAGTGCCTGGTGGTCCAAGGATCACGGGGAATTTTGAATAACTGTGGTGCCCCGAAAGAAGTCTATCAACTGCCCGAGTTATGCACTCAATGGCATATTTCTGTTCCTCCATGGATTCCTGGGATTGTCCGGGGGCCATTCCCAATTGGGGTTTCCATGGAAGAGGCCGTTCTAAAGTGGCAGCCATCAGTTCATCTAATGACGGCATGTTGACGATGGCTACGTCGAACTTTAATGCTCTTATTGTGGCCAGTTTGAGATCATGCAGCATTCCTGCAATTTTTATGGTATTTTCCTCTTGCAGTGTACTTAGGAGTACAGTAGGTGTGTCATAAGTAGTCACCTCATTGTTGAGTATGAGGTTTTGCAGCACATGATCCGCTGCCACAATATACTTATCGGACATTCTCACCCCACCTGGAACGTGTCGCAGTTGCTCCCACTGGTATTTGGTGAGGATTTGGTCTACATTCTCCTGCGTGTAAGGACCAGCAGCGGGTAAAAGTCCCGCTCTAATAAACGAGTCCCTCATTGTTGGAACGAAGAACAGGTCTATTTCTGTTATAAACTCCCCCATACTCAACAATAAGTGGACTAAGAATTTAACAGGGTTCATTGGTGTGATGGTACGGTCGCAAGCAATTGGAATTTTGTCTTTGAATATACAATTTTGGTATATGTAATTATTAGTAACCTGCTTGTCGTTTAATTCTATTAGATCTATTATGGACAGCATATCAGTAACGCGATCTGAATCGTTGGCATGTTTACAATTATAATTTGTACAATATGATTTTAATTCATTTACTGCAGATGGTCGTAGTTGTACTATATGGTTGGTACCATCTACCCACATTGACTCCCGTATATTTGTTCTTAATTTCCTTTCATGTATAGATTTAATTTCAGATTTTTTGGATGGCAATTTAATTTGGGCAAACCAAGTTAAATATAACTTTGGTCGTAAAACAAACAAGAGTTCTGGTGGCCGCAGACAAAACACCGTCATTAGATCAACTGATATGATGGAATCCTGTTGATCTACCATCGTCATAGTTTGGTTCGATGTGAAATGACGATGGGATGGTAGATTCAGCAGTTGTGAACGAACACGTTCGCATTCTGTATGGGCTGGATGCTTTGGATTTTGGTTCTTCCAAGGCATAACAACCCCAGCCCTATTTTCTATGGAGGTGGTTGGAATATGGATAAATTCTGACGACGGGACAGTCACGGGGAGGTGTAAAATGTGCCACCCCAACTCAGGAGCACCAACAAGCCGAGCAAACACGGTCTTTTGTTTACTGGCTTGTTTCTCCAATTCCTCCTTGCGCAGAATGGCGGGACCTGAAATTTTAATGTTCTTCAGCTCATCCTCCTGAGCGTGAACTACGTTGGCCGATGCTTGGCCTGCGGTAAATCGTACGTCCCGTTTCTCCTCAGCACCGGCAGCGTATTTGACGCAATAACGTGAACTGGTGCAACCATCGCACACCAATAGGTTGTCGTTGCACTGTGTGGCCGCAAATAATCTGTTGTTACAGGGCGAGAATATTGGATAGGTATACTCTGAGGCGTAGAAATGTTTCCCAGCACGGATTGGGGCATGCAATTGGAAGGTGCCGTATTCATTGATTGTGGCCATACCCAGTCGTTGGTAGACCTGTAACGCTTCCTTGGAATGATTGTTTGGTAACTCTTCATAATAATGTCCATGCGATGGCGGGTTCACGTGTTTGCGGCAAATACGCTGTCCGGAAGAGTCTACCTTCTTATGGCAGGTAAACCCCGATTTCTCACAATCGTGGATGAGACGTACCAGATTGCGGTAAATCTCATCCAGGTGGTCTCTGTCTCGAATGAGACCCTCAGCAAGGAACTCTTCAATCTCATCCTTAGTAAAGAATGTCTGTTCGGAGGCTCTGATGCGGAGAAATACCTCATCAGACTCTTTGTCGGCATTCTTTACTATGATTAGAGAATGTATATGTGGTACATTCCCTTTGGTGTCCTGGAACTCCCAGGTGTACCACATATCGTCAACCTCACCAAGAGGCTGCTCAGCTGAAAATCTAATGTAATTCATATGATAAGATCCAGCTCTTTGGACGGACCGGAGGAGCTGGATCATGGCTGACTGGCGGATCGATTCTGCCATCTTACAAGTGTAAGTTTCCCCAACACAGGGAAGTCCGTTATCTAAGATGTATTGTTGGCGGTGTTTCTCGACAATACATTCTACCTGGTGAAATATAGGCTTGACGCCGTAGTGGCTGTCCATGGAGAAGGAGTGAGTATAAAAATATGTAGGCTCACCCCTCTCGGCTAGCCAACTAGCCAATTCAATCACCCGGGTGTTACTGTCAGTAACATCCAGGTTTAATAACCCTGTCTGATTTCCTTTTGGCAGGGTTCCAGCAAAATTTAGTATGTCTTCCCAGCCACGGTTGGAAACAAATCTGGTGTCCGAATGTGTGAATAACACATTTAGTAATGCGTCAAAAATAAATTGTAAGTAACGGGGGTCAGTGGAGGTTAAAAGGTCTTGGTTTAAAACCCGCACTTGCAATTGTTTACTTAGGCTTTCAAACCCCAACATTTTCCGGGCGCTGGAATTTCCCCAAAGGGGATGAGGTATGGCACCCGGAATTGAACCATCCTCCATTAATTGCCAAAAAATGGAAGGGAAAAGAATTGACTCGGGGTACATTAATGATACGGACTTTGTTGGTGTAGTAGCTACGAGATTTTCCAGCCATCTCTTAAACGATGCGGGCGTGTCTACCACATGTCCCCTTCGTTGTAATAGTCCCATCCCGTGGTTGAGAATAACATGTCCAGGGACCATCTTTCTTTCAACATTAAAAGAAAGGCTCGACAGACCACTGTCTGTCTGAGGAACAGCACCTGCCGGGTCATGCCCGGTGTCATCAGAAAATACACCGGAGTTCATTGCAAATTCTAGATCGTCTGTGTAATCTAGAGGTTCTTGAGAGATGACCTCTACTTCCGGGGACACGTCACAATATACGTCATCAATGACGTCATCGTCACGAAAAGGCTCATCATGCTCTACAGTCAGGATGGCCTCATCTTCCGGTGGAGGAACAATGAAACTACCCCGATCTGAAGAACATGACTGCCAGTGCTTCCTGCAAAGTGCAGCTGCGCATTGCTTGCAGGGTTGCGCAGTAAATGCTGGACACCTCCAAGCAGCCACCCTTTTGCACCTCGTCCCATTTTCTAATGTTTCTCCACATTTGTATGTATTATTTCGCAGTTCTCTAATAAAAGGAAGCTGGTGTGTGGCACATTTAACTTTAGATTGGCCACCCATTGATTGTAAGGTTTGGTCCCTCAAAAGGGAGCCGTCTACAGTATATATAGTTGTATAGACTGCGAGAGACCATTTCCGCAGTATGTCAGTCGGCAGCACTGGCGACTTTGTTGGAGTCTTGTTAGACTCTATATACCAGCCATTAACCCCGAAAGGATATGACTGGTATATGATGGCGGAAGTGGAGGACGAAGTGGCAAGGAGGCGTAATTGCCAGGTATTGATATTGTTTATGGAAATAATTTTCGCCGGGACAAATGGAGTGGAAAAGGCCGGTGATGGCCTTTCTACTGTCGATATAAATACGACATTCACTTCTGAAGATGGTGGGAGATTCTGAACAAATTCAGACACATTTTCATTAGAAATAATGGATCTATGTTCAATCCGAATATATTCTATTTTGTTCAACTTGGAGAAGATAGTAGCAACTTGCTGCTGCACTGGCTCTGCGCTCTCCATTGATGGGATGTTACGTAAAACTTCATTAATTTGTAAATCAGTTGGTCGTTTAATGAATGGTATATTTCTATTACTATTTTTTGACGCAGTGAAGGGTGTAATATACTTAGACAAATAGCGTAGCAGATAGCCACACCATTTGAAGTTTCCGTCATTGACTGAAAGTTGTAATGACTTCCACACTGCATCCACGTTAAGTGAAATGGAAGAACAAAGATACAGTACCAAGTTGCTATTATCTTTTATGATAGGTACTAAGGGCATAGCGCCGTAGCCGTCGCAATTTTGTAAGTTTGGGATAATTTTCGGCCACAATCTCATTTGGGACGAGTTGAACTGTACCGGATTTCCAACTACAGTACCTATTACAGGTTCGGGTATATTTGGGTGGTTGTTAAGTGGTTCAACAACGGCATCACCCTGGTCAGCCAACAAAACTGGTGACTGAACGCGGTCGCAAACTACGTTCCCCAGAGAAACTTGCTCTAAAACCTGGTCAATCTGATCATCAGGAAGTGATCCAATATGTTCCGGATCATTTTCCTGAATATGTTCCAGATTAGGAACAGTCACAGTCCCTAACTGGTCCCGTAGTGCTAAAGCACTTGATAGAGGTACTGCAGTACCTTTGGATAGGGCGGAAAACAGTCCCTGTAAATCCAAAGGTTTAAGAACATTAATAAATTGCTCCATTGTCTGCTCAGACAACTGACCGTTATTTACAAGATTGTAAAGTAGGGCCAGGCAATCTGGGCGAGTTTGGAGCAATAAAGATTCTAACTGCCCCACTCTCTCGTCTGTGACATCAAAACGTCGATCAGTGGAGAGAGTGAAGCTGGTCATACCGGAATACGCTCCCTGTTCCTCCCACATCTGGTAGGTGTGGGAAGCGTATCCGGCTTTGGCTGTCCGAAATGTTCTCGGAACAAAGACTGCAGAGCCAAGGCGGTCGGGAATTGTGCAGGGGAAACTCCCTACAACAGGGTTTGGTGGGACGTGTACGTAGCGAAGAGTATTGCCACCCTTATGTAGTTTACACACACGGATACACAATCCCTCTTCGTTGGATATCGTAACTGACGGCGCAACTTGGAAAATTTCGAGGAAACTTACTGTCTCCATCCAATCAGGACGCATATATTTCAGATGTTTAGAGCAGTAGACAGTGAAGTCGGGGACGACTTCATTTAATATCGCCGCCAATGATATTGGTTTGGAGAATTCTAGAAACTCGTGACAACCATAAACACATCTAACCGAACAACTTGGGTGTCGATTAAGTGCGGCTATGAGTCTCACGAGTTTCATCGAGTTGATGTCATCTAGAAACACCGAGATATCAGTGGTAATATCTCTGAAATATGGTGGCGGCATTTCTATGGTGACATCAACTAATGAGTGGTGCATTTGGGACACTGAAGGCAACCACGATTCCCGCAAGGATGTTGTGATGAATTTCCACGGATGAAAATCATCAACCACACCTTTAACGGAAAGGAGGTGCCAGAGAACAGAGGGCCACATGAACTGCCATTGGCGGGCGGAGGATTTATTATATTTTGTGGTCAAATATACAGCGCATAATGTACATAATATTGTATATGCGTCCGCAGAATGTTTATGAATATGGCGGAAATGTTTAGTAAATGCCACGGAACTTCTGAGTATATACCCGAGGTCTATATCATTGGAAGGTAGAGCCCAACGAAAACAATTCTGGCACATTAAAATTTCTGTGCTGTGTGTTAATGGTTGCTGTACCATCGCAATATCTGACTCATTTGTGTTCAATGTGGTTATAGAGCGAACTGTTTGGATGGCTCTATGTGACGTGCAATACATAGAATTATGTGAAACGAGTGTATTGTTACATATTATACAATATTTACGCCTTTCTAGAGGCTGGTTGGATAATTGTGATTCACCTGGAATTACCTCTCCATCCGACGCAAAGTCGTCAATATCATCATCATCTGATAAATCAAATGATGACGATGAATCATCGGTCAATGATGTTCTTATACTCCCATCATCACTGCCACTAGCATTACATTCTATAGTAGCTGACGCTACACTGAGACTGGTAGATGTATTAGTTACCGGGTTTCGTTTATCCCATCTCTTTTGATGGGCTTTGCAATAATCGGAATGTGTACTACAAAAGCGACTACATAATTGACAGCGGTCAACAAGGATGCCCTGAGTGGCGGACTCATTCTGGTATGTCGGAAAAGATTCGTCCGCGACGTCACTGTCTGGATATTCCAAACTGGATTCCGACTCAAATCCAGTTTTGTAATAGTTATCGGGAGAAATAATTGGATACTGGATACTATTTATACTATGGTCAGTATTGGTTGGTAAGACTACGTTCACTTCCGGTTGTTCTATTTGGCTATTTGTTTCGAGGCCAATGATATTAATTAATTCGTCAGAATCAAAGCCGGTTGGTAATGTTATACCAGGTTGGGAAGTCGAAACAACCTGGTTAATACTTACGTCAGAGTCAGTGTCTGTTGGTAACATGACCTGTACCTCACGTGGTACTATCTGGCTACTAGTGATAATTTGGGGATCGTTGGCGTTTGATAGAGGAATCTCGCTGTTTATGGATGACGTACCAACAGCAGACAATTCACAGCGGTCGCAAACGTCGGATAAACCCGACCGTTCGTTCGATATAATGCATTGGCATTTGGAACATTTGTTTATATGTCGTTTTCGTTTTTTGGACACGAAAGGCATTTTGATTTTAGAAAGGATTTAGACCCTTCACCACAGATACTCAGATTTAATAGTTTAATGTAATATTAGACTTACAGTACGCCTACACATATATGTTTTATATTGTAATTAACAACAAATAAGGCAAAATTAACCCAATTGATCCAAGTAAATATCCTACAGTACAAACAAACATTTACATTTACAAATAAACATTTAAACAGTAACAATAAACATAAACATTTAAACTTTTAAACAGTAACAATAAACATATAAACATTAACAATAAACAAACATTTCCAATATTTAATTAAATAATTCGTATACTTATTTATATTCAGTTGAATATTCGATATATTCAGTAAAGTTCCACGCTTGTCCCACAGCAGACTTAACTGGATCCAAGCAGAATGTAAACTTTATCTTCAACAGACTTACTGTATAACAGGTTCGTCGTGGAAATATGAATATATCTGAAAAGTAAATAAAATTAATGTAAACGATTAAACGATGGTGGTAAAGTAAAAGGTTAATTAGATTAACTAGTTAAGGATTAAAAGGCAGTATATACCAACTGTATAATGAAAGTAATTTTACCGGTACAGTAGGTAGGCCTACAGTACGTACTGTAATTTATTATTGGCGTATTCAAATAAATTGATTTCCGTCTAATTGAGTCGACGTAATTCGCAGGGAAAATGTTGTTCCCGTCGCTAATAGATACTGAGTTTTAATTGATAAGATAATTACCGGTAGACCTAATGTTTGTTATGTTGATGATAACTATAATAATATTACGTGTTATAATAATTTATTTATATACTACTGTCAGACTGTACTAACGGTATCAGCTTATAATGCAGAATAAATCAGCAGGCCATTTGCAAGCATTGGTGATATACTTTTATTTAGTTGAAGAATCATCCGAAGAATCTTTAGGTTAGGTTCAACCTCCTTGTTAGGTTCAACGTTAGGTCCAACCTCCTTATAAACACTGTGTGATTATTAAGCACTGAAAGAAAAATATTGCACAATACAGTACTTATACAGTATACAGAATAATTCATTAGATATGGAAAGTGACGAAATAAATGTCGACCTACAGTATAATACATAGGCTTATACAGCATTATACCATCGAATATGCAGGTTAATTGTTATCTGTATCGCAAGCATTTATCATACCGAACTGCGTACATCAATTAATAAAATCTAATAATTTATTGTCACGATATTTTCACCCCTTGAAATTTATTACATAAAGTACAATATAGGCCTAAATTACAGTTCGAGTTCGGTATTAGTTATAGGCCTAGTATGAGTTTATATTTAGTAAAACAACTTTTCAATGTGATTCCACCCACATGTGTGTAATTATTATTAAGATACTGTCTGACTGTATGGGAGACCTACGATATTGTTGAAAGACAGTAGCGGTTGGCATAAGGTACAAGAACAAACTAAACGTGATTAACAAACCTGTTTGTTATACTTTGTTACAATAATCTATCATCTGTTTCTATAACATCTGTAACATCTATAATCATCTGTTTCTGTATCTGTAATCGTTATGGGCGGAGAGACGAAGAGTAAGCGATGAGACGTAGTACGCTAATCGACATTACGACATACTGAATTCGTTTACATCGTCCGCGACCGCTATACTTCTTACCAATGACCAATCTATTTGTTTGATTAATTTGTCTGTTTGTTAACCCCTGTCATCAGGTATAATTGGCCAAGTGATACTGTCTGACTGTAGTACTAAGTAAAACAATGACAACAGATGTTACCGATAGCGAAACTCATTAATTGCCTATCTTAAATAATAATTCAGGTTAAAAACACTTAAAATTTAAGAAACAAAACGGGAATCCAACCCTTTTGGGCGCCAAAGTAAAAGATACTGTACATACAGTAACTACTGATTGCAGCAACTACACCGGCAGACCGGTACCGCTACCGGTAAGCGCTACCAAAATCAGACGGCCAGGCTGTCAGGCAGGCTGAAATACTTTTAGTACCGCGGTAGTAAATGCCACCAGCTTGGTCCTATACCAGGAACCGGTCATCAACTATCTGACCATCTGTTAGTCCACTTATATCAGTTATGCTACTATCAGACTATGGTAAGATGGAGGTTAAGTAGCCCAACCATAAATACTTCCAGTATTATAATTGCCACTGTTTGTACAGCCTGACAGCTGTTACTGTAATCACTAATAAATGTTCAGGCCCCTGTTTCAGTAGGCCTATATCAGTTACTGGTATTCAAATAGCGCTACCAGATTGCCAGAAATACTTTCAGTATTAAAAGTCAACTGTACTGTTTGTACCGCTGTAGCTGTATTCACCAGTCATGTTTAGTACCGGTATAAAAACTTTCAGTTTTAAGTCATAACTGTTTAGTCAAGCGTTTCCGATACCGCGGGTAGGCCTATTAAAACACCCAGTTAAGTCAAACAGCAAACGCTTCTGAACTAAATTAAACTTTAGTATACCTGACTGGCTGAAGGTAAGTTAATTCTTAGTGAAAATAATTAAAACTACAGTAGCCAGAAAATGAATTACCGGTATTTATTTGAGTAGTAGTCTTCTAATACCGGTTAGGTATTTTCCTATCTCAAAGTGAACTAGTTATTCAGTACTGTACACCTTGGCTTAGCTGGTAGTGACACATACCACTGACATATTATTGTTGCGGTAGTGGAAAATATGTTTCAATTTAATGTCCCACGGCAACCGTCATATAATTTTCATATTTATTCTTTAAATAACCGAATGGTTATAAACAAGTGTAAGTACAAGCGTAATGGATTTTAGATTGAAATCAGAAATAGTAAGCTACCGGTAATTAAATTTTACGACTACAGTATGAACAGTTCATTCAAATAATTCAAATAAATATTAAATTAGATAGATACTGTATATTAAATTATGTATTACTTAAGCAGTTAATGCGTTTAATTATTTTCTAAAGTGACTAAATATTTTGGTATTAAAGTAATATAACCATTAATTACTGCAGTAATTAAAGATTAAATAATTCATTCAGTAGTGAGGATGGATCGAATAAACAATCGGCGTCGGGTTTCTATACAAGAAGTGGTACAAGGGTACCAATCGAAACTGTATGTTCCTAATCAGACGGTACTGATGGGAGTTATTCTTATGATTGCCCGGGTAGAACGCCTCCTCCCCTACGTACGTGTGGGGCGAATGCCAGGGTTCGGAGGTGGTGGGTCTGCTCCACCTAAGCAGGCCAAGAAAGAGGGAGCCTTTGACCGGGAGGTAGTGCTTGGAGATCTAGATTCAGACCTATGTTTTACAATCTTTACCCGCGATTCTAACCATTCTCGCAATCTATTTCTCCATCGCGAGGTAAAACTTGGAGGGGTGGTCCAAATCTGTGATCCTATATTTACAGGAGATTACCTCCACCACTCTTTGGATAATCCTATTATAAATACACATTCTCCACTACTTCCTGCTATTGTTCAAAGTCAGTGTCTATACTCTTTGCCTCTAGATATGTCCTCCAAGGAAGAAATGGCGTACCACCATTTTCGCCTGGTGGGGGAGAAACTGCGGTTTGACATTCCCCAGATAGTGGGACCTACCTGCTCCGGATTTCTCTGTGATAGGAGAAAGGCAACGATGCAGTGCTGCTGCATCGACAAGGTGTCTACAGAAGGATGGGCATTGGCTGCTGTGGTGGTTGCTCTAACCAGCGATCATCTGATACCATTCGAGAATGGTGATTTGTGGCAGAGCTTGGGTTTGACAAATTTGTTTTTGTCAAGTCAGGCTTTGACACTGCCCCGCTCACGGTTCGATAGCAATAACCTACGTGAGAACATAACTAAAATGGCTACGGCTATCAATGAGCAAGGGGGTTTCACCATCTCGGGGTGGTACAAGTGTGGCAAAGCTGCCACAGATGATATTATATTATCTGTGCACGATATGCACATAGCTGCCATATCACCATCCGTTGCCCTCCAGCAGACAAACTTGTCGATGCAGTATTTGCCAGCTGCGCCTTCCTTTACTCCTGTTATTGCGGTCCAACCACGAACCGTGATTGTGAGCCCAGCAGATTCTGCCACTGCCAGAGCCCGGGCTATTGCTGCGGTCACTTCGGCTACCACCACCTCTACTACTTCTACTACCACTTCGACTAATACGAGTACCACATCCGCTACTACTACCGGCACTTCTGCATCATCCTAGTCTATTTTCATTCTTTATACAGTAGATAGAATTACCGCGAAATAGGAAAATACTGTATTTCTGTATTTCTTTTACGTATGATATTGTACAGTATATTTATAATTACTAAGTAAACATAGGTCAGTTTAGTCTACAACGCCCACCTCCAGGCTATTGTATTGTCTCTCTGGCCTTCATACATCTGGAACTGATACCCCCACCCCCTGCATTCCCGACACAACAGTAAGTGATTATTACAGTATAACAATAATTGTGAAATCATAACAAAATGTTATTATTTCATATCTAGATGTATTTGATTGTAATCATGTTAAATATTTGTGTGAGATAGATATAAATTATGATTCAATATTATATAACTTATATGCAATATAATTACATTCGCATTCCAATTAATTAAACAATGACACGCAATGCTAACCAATATTGATGGATTGGCACGAATTTATTTTATAAATTCGTGGCCATCCATTTCTTCCCTAATCTTGATTTCCATATTTAATTTTTTAGCAACCCATTACATTAATTATATAAAAAGAATTATTATTCTGTTACAGGAAATAGAAAAATAACGAATCATAAGTGTTTCAATTATTTTATTATCATTTTACTGAAATTAATAAATTGATTACTATTAATTCATTTTAATTTACTTTAAATTTTGAAAGCAACTTGTGAAATATTTAATTTGTACTTTTTAATATGTATTATGCACGTTACTATACATGTAGAATTCTACTGTACAGAATGTACGATTGAGTTGTTTTGCTTGTTCTCTTCATTTGCCATTACCATAACTGCATAACCACTAATACTGTACTATAGAAAATAGTGAAATAAAAATATACTGTGTATTTGTGCATTACTTTTCAGGCTAATTGAAATATAACACATACACTGTGTCTGTGTTTTTTATTGACACAAACATATCGATAACGCACATTACCAATTTATATGTACATTATACTGTACTGTAGTTTCGTTACTGTATAGAATTCGATTCGGGACAAGTATGGCCTATTTATGTGTCGCGTATTACAGACGCTGATGTACACTGATGTGACAATGTAACTGCTTTATATAGTGTGCGATGGGTACTGTAATGTATGTGCTGTCTATAAACGAACAGAAGTTTATATTTAATTACTTGAACTATTGAATTGCAGCCGCGCCGCTTTGTCTATTACGTAACTGACGTCAGGGTGGTTGGTTGGCAGTCGAGACCCAGTGTGTAAAGAGTAAAACTCACTCGCGACGTTCAGGGCACTAGTCCCATGATGTTAATATATAATTACCAGTAACTGAGCAACTCAACTGACCACTCGTGGAACCCCACATCAAACTCTGCCGTCCCTGCAACTATCCCTTCCGACCCAGGTAGGGTGGGGCTATTTCAAAATTCAAATTTCAATATCAAAATTTATCCCTCTCCTGGGGAAAGTCGACGCTAAAATCAGCTGATTGCTTCCAAAAATTAAACTACAATTCTGCTGTTGCTACTATTAACTTTTTTGTATTAATTAATAATTAACATAGTTAATTAGACTAAACTAGATATTATTCGTGGAGGAGGGATTTGCTCAATCCCCCCCCCCCCCCCCACCCCATCTGCCTTACCCAACACCAGTAACCGTGGGAACCGGAACTATGTATATATTTCTCCGACTTCGACTCCTGGCCGACGCGTGCGCTCTACATTCTTTCGCTTACGTTCCAGAATCGGATTACCTACCTCTGGATAACGCGTTGACTAACTACTAAACTAGTCAGTGGTGTTATCGGTAGAGTTTAAGTCCTACTGTATTACTCTGTCTGGCTGGACACGCGAGGTATTTATTCACAACAGCGACTGGGGGATAGTGTTAGAGGTCGGGAAATATCACGGGAGTTACTTTATTTATATGTCGTATTTTTTGTGTAATTCTTTTTTATATTTGCGTTCGATTATTTGCGTTGTATTATTTCAGTAGAGTTCTCTTAGTTTAGTGAATATTTTAGCAGTCATTACGTTTCGAAGGCTGTGTGTCAGGTAAGCTCATATTATTGCCAGGTTCTATTATTGCCGTAGAGAAAATTTGTTTAAGGTGCCAGTTGGAGTATTTATTTACGATATTAATTATTGTACAATGGCATTTGAAGACAAGCGTATGATACTGTATCTTTAGAGGCGCAATAGAAAATATAAATAGGCCTACAATAGTGTACTAGCATGTTCTTAAGATATGTAATGAAGGGCAAACCACGTACAGTTTTCTACAGTTTACACACAGTTACCCTTCATACAGTTTAGTAATGAACGTCGCCATCAACAAATCTATATTGTCAGTCAGTCTTAATATTTTATCAAGCTTAGTATCTCAGCTATTACCGGTATTCAACTGGTCGGTGAAATTTGTTATTCGTGTTGCAATAGGAAGTTTTGAGAATTACAGCCAATTTCACACAGAGAGGTTTACCCGAGGTTTCACACTGGATAATATACGTATTTGGCCTGAAGTAAAACTATACGATAACGTTTGCAATATGTTATATACTGTAGTAGGGCCTACTAATAGAAATACAGTAGCCTTATATACTGTAGTTCTTTATGCGATTTTTGATGGTAACTGCTTTAAAGTGACAATGGGCTGAACCAATGGATTTAGTTCACGTTTTCAATTTGAAGGTACAATAATTGGTACTACTTAATTCTTAGTAGAGGGGAAAATATTAACAAACCTCTTTCATTGGGTGAATCTTTCTATTTTTAAAGGAACTGTTCCTATTACGATGTTCTTTACTATTATGTCTATTTATGCAATAAATGATATTGGGACGTTGCTATTGTGAATGTTAAGATTGTGAATGTTAAGATTGTGAAAGTCAAGATTGTCAATGGTGGTTTATTTTATTTTATTTTTGTTAAAATTTAAACACGTTATATTCTTAAATATAGTATTGTTAAGTTCTGTTCTGTTCTGTTCTGTTTTATCATTTTTATTTATTTTTATACCAAATCTGTGTTCATTCGTCTATCACTATTCGAAATCGGTGGTATTTTCATAATGTTAGAATACCTGCTATCTTAGGGAGTTTGCCATAACAACACAAAGCCCGCTCTGCCGGAGTTCCTTCAGTTCATTTTTGGTTAAATATGTACTGTAGTTCATGGATAAAATGAATGAGTTCATTTCAGATGTTTCATGGCTCATCGGTCCTTCTGTTAATCTTAATAAAACTGATCCGTTTTAATTATTTAAAAATGTATTGTTGCCTGATTTCGGTTGCAGTTAAGGTTGCTGTTTCATCAGAATAATGTAGAACCGCATAAGGATTCTGTTGAAAGGTTCCTGCGTAACAACCAATATGGGTTTCATAGGTAAAAATACCCTGGAGCCCATTTTTTCATTTCGTCGGATCATTGAAGAATTGTCTACGAGGCATCTAGCCGTCAACTTTGTAAAATTC
This sequence comes from Nemertoderma westbladi, assembly GCA_032718475.1. Classification (NCBI taxonomy): domain Eukaryota; kingdom Metazoa; phylum Xenacoelomorpha; order Nemertodermatida; family Nemertodermatidae; genus Nemertoderma; species Nemertoderma westbladi. Next base: position 53,249 of record JAUCBJ010000160.1, on the reverse strand, counting down.
CTTAAGGCCTATGATTGTGCCTCCCGTCCACGCATGTTTAAGGTACTTCCGGCTTGTGGGGTTTCTGGTGATGTAAATGCTGGAATCAACACTAACAACATTTATCTCTAATCAGATGGAGAAACCGACCCAGTTGAAGTCTCGTGAGATGTCCATAAAGGTGACACGCGTGCTCCTTTTCTCTTCATTATTGGGCCGGATTATACAGCGAATGTCTCTTAAAGAACATTATACTGTATAGACGGAAATACAAACAGCCGGTGGTAGTAAAAATAGAGGAAAACCACCAATACACTTTATGGGCTTCACGTTGCTGATGATTTGGATTTATTATAAGTAACATTTGATGACTCACAAAGACTGCTCAGCAGTCTATATCAAACAGCATCCGATGTTGGTCAATTTGTGAAAAAACCTAAGTCTATCACCAGTCAGACACCAGAAAGTAAGTCTGTCCACCGTCAGTCATTGTATGGCCTGTTTAGTCATGCTTGACTTCTGCTACATAGACTGCAGGATCTTAGATGGGCAAGGTATGGTCTACATTTAATAAACTATCAAGGGAGTGGAAATAACCTGAAATCAGACCTGTGAAAGTAAGTTTATACCAGGCAGCAGTAGAGCCAGTAGCCGTACTGTTATATGCCAGTCCCTTGGGCTCTTAGAGCAGGGGAATCCTAATTCCTGATGGTTTATACTGAACTGTACATCAGGAAGTTACCGAGGGTTCACAGCATTAATTATATGCTCACTTATAAACGGGACATTGTTCTCATAGTAAATTAAAATTCCGTTTAGGTTACCACCCCCTCCTCCACCTCCTAATAAACTTAGAATAAAATATATAAGTTCGGGGAATCACTCGGTTATTTTTTAAATATTAATTTAAAATATTAACCCTATGGGAAGGCCGAAACGACACCTCAATTGTAAATGGGCAGAGGGCCTACTGGTTAATGATTGCAATACCAGCACATCCTGATCTCTCTTCTGGTTTTTATTTTACTTCTGGTACCGGTACGTACTGCACTACGTTTGCTCTATCTGCCTATACCAGTATACAATACATACATCAGTACAGCTACAGCAGTACATCCACCTACAACCTAACCACTAATCATGTCGAAGAGGGGCAGAGGAGCCGGTACCGGCGCGAAGTTCAGGATGTCTTTGGCGCTCCCAGTTGGTGCGGTAATGAACTGCGCTGACAACACGGGAGCCAAAAACCTCTACGTAATATCTGTGAAAGGAATCCGGGGGCGGTTGAACAGAATGCCGGCGGCCGCGTCCGGGGACATGGTGCTCGCGACCGTAAAGAAGGGTAAACCGGAGCTCCGGAAGAAAGTTCTACCCGCGGTGGTTATCCGACAGCGGAAACCCTTCCGCAGAAAGGCGGGACTATTTATATACTTTGAGGACAACGCGGGTGTTATTGTGAACAATAAGGGGGAGATGAAGGGTTCCGCTATAACTGGGCCAGTAGCTAAGGAGTGCGCGGAACTGTGGCCTAGGATAGCTAGTAACGCCGGCAGTGTTGCATAGTTCACATAGGAGGTGGAGGTGCTTGTTTAACTAACTATTGTTCATTATTAATATTTCTCAACATCTGCTGTAGAAATTAAATTCCTATGTATTTCTCGAGATGTTTTTGTACTTTGGTTTACACGATATTCATAATATCGACTATACAGCTATAGGCCTAGGCCTAATCCGATTAATCAAGCATTATACTACCCCTAAAAAATTTGCAATAATTTAAAGTCAAATTTTACCAGATGGGGGATGGGGGGGGGGGGGGGGGTAACATGTGATATTCACTCACGTTTATTGTTTTCGTTGGAGTATCCTGTCCCTATAATAATAATTTCTCGACAGATAATTAATTAGCATTTTTTAGTAATGCTAATTGTTTCTACGTCATCTGAATTTATATTACGTTGTCAATACCAACAAATTACCAAGTCATATATAATTGCATTGAGACAAAAACGACAACCACCATGAGCTTAAATAAAAACTCCAAAAGCAGCTACCGGTACTGCACTGGTTATTTTAATTTTACATAATGTAAAAGACAAGTAGATAAAATACAGTCGTCATGAGCAATATACGAAAATGGTATGAAGATGAGACAGGGGGTGGGAACTTGACCTTATGGAAATCCCATTTCTGTTAGTTAATATATCGTCCCAATTGTCCTAGAACATTTATTTTTTCCATAGTAAATAGCTAACCTGTTCTAGAATACTTTCTATAGAAACAGTAATAAGTACGGTACTCGACTAGCTATGCTAAAAAAAATAATTAATTGTTGCCATAAAATCTTCTAAAGAAAACAATTTAATCTCTATTGTTTGAATGACGTGAAATTATTTAAATTAGAAGTCAAGCTGTTAGCCGAGGAAAAGAATGACCATTGACCAAAGAATGACCAGCCGTATTACATAATAGTTGGACATATTTTTAAGCTTTTATATAATAATATATATAAAAATGAATTTGTGTCAGAAAGAAATGTAAACAATCACTCTAATCGGTTGTTTATTTATTGTTATTTATACCCGGGTACGCACTTGTTACGGGCTGGGGAAACTTCTATGATTATTTCTAGTCCTGAACCATGGTAAACTATTTTAGAGAACAACTTCGTGTTTTTCAAGTCGTTGTTTAGTTGTTAAGTTCACTCCATTTTACCCCAGAGAAAGGTGATTTTATCAATAGGCTGAACCAGCATACAATACCATACAATAGAGTGAATAATACCAAAAGGGAGGTACTGTGAAGCATTTAAAGCACTGCACTGTATGGACAACGTAAACATTGTCCCTAATTTATTTGTAATGGATTAATTTTTGCTGAATCAAAAGAATCACCACCCCACCCCCCACCTCAGATTGGAATTTTTTAGAAAAATTTAAATTGTTGACAAATACTAACAGTGAAATGTGAATAATTTAAGGTTAAACTACCGGTAGAGTTACTATCAGACCAGTTGAGATGCATTTATTAAGGTTAAACTATACTACCGGTACAGTTACTATCAGACCAGTTGAGATGCATGAGGGTAAATTAATTAATTCAAAAGAAAACAATTACATTATTCAGCACTGTTAATTGTTATCCCTGGAGCTTTACTCCGGTTCATGCAGCTATTATTAGTTTGTGACCGAGTTTCTGCCTATAATTTTTGAACCTCTAATAATGCGGTCAATCATGGATAAAATCTATCAAAAGTTCAGAAATTTTACACAGGCAGACTTCTATAATTCCTCTGTCTGCCGCTAGAGGGCGAATTGACAGAAACGTAAAAGTAGCTGTAATTATTAATAGAACCAACCACCAGATTCATCTGAAATTTGGTAGTAGTAACCTGTGAGCATTGCTTAATTAGAAAACCTACACACAGACTGACTTTTACAGTTCGAGGATCGAGTATAAGATAGCACTACTAACATATAAGTGCGTTAATCATTTGGCTCCAAGTTACTTGGCCGAATTATTGGATCGATATGAACCATATCGTACCTTAAGAACAAGTGGTGCTGGACTGTTACGCATTCCAACGTGTAGACTTACCTATTATGGTAGACGGTCGTTCTCCTTTGCAGCTCCCACTCGGTGGAACTCACTACCCTCGAAAATCAGAGACTCTCCCACTCTTGATTCGTTTAAGGCTCAGCTAAAAACCCATCTCTTCATAAAGCAATACGGGAATTAAGTTTCTCAGCGTGTTTTTAAACTTTTAAATTCATTAATGACCGATCTCTTTGTAAAGCAATACTTTTTAATGTTTTTAAAATTTTAAATCGTTAAATTTTGTGCAGTGCAGCGCCTTTGATCATCACGTTAAAAGGCGCTATATAAATTTTTATTATTATTATTATTAGTTCCTCTATCTGACGTTAGGGGGTGAATTGCGAAAGCCCCAGTTCATCGGGCTTAGCACGACGGTTTAATCAGTTTAATTCCTTTATGTGTAGACGATGTTTCAATTGGGGCTGCAACGTTTACACAAGAAGATACTGATCACAACGAAATCTTTAGTTTATCAGTTCAAGTTAAGCCGTCCGACGATCCGTTTAAAAGGATTGGAGTTACTACAATGATTATAAAGGTGAGACACTTATACTACTGTAGGCGTGATGGTTATTTTATATCAAAAGAGAGTGTTGATCTGACAGATAGTCTGTAGGCATGATATCTGGACATATAAGACGCACTCAGTTGATGTGATAGACAGGCCTACAATAGTTATAATTTGTATCTTGTTAATGAGTGGTTTCAAATTATTATTACTTTGAGTGGTTGGGAACAGCTTTCCATAGTTGACAATGAGGTGGATTCGAACTGGTGACCTCCAGGTTGGAGGTTTGACGCTCGAACCATTCAGCTACCCGCTCATGTAAAAGATAGACCTGGAAATACTACCTGATACCTTGTATGTCCGCAATTTACCTCCTCATGGCCTCCCATCTGTCAAACCATCATCTGCTAACGCTGTGCCCAAACATACTTTAGGCCTACTTAGCCGTCTCTTTGCCACTCGCTACAACAGACTTCATCATGGAGATCACCAGTTCGATCCCACCTGGACGTCGTTGCTCACTTTGCCAACCTGTTCTCAACGACGACTCTGCAACTGTTAAGGACACACAACCTGTTTGCGACCCTCTTATAGAAATAATTTATTCAAAGTATAAAAGTGCATAACAACATTGTAACTGATGCAATAATTGATAGTTAATACAATGTAATTAAGCATTATATTATATTTATTTGTTGGACTGTAAGTCACTTTTTTTGTCAAAGTCGTTAACAAGTTTGACAAAATGTTTCCATGTTCCATGACATTAATAATAACATTGCATTTAAATGGAATTAAATCGATAATTTATAATACTGGATAAATACATATTAAAGAGGCTTAATCAGTTTTTAATCAATTCAGATATTGACCTGTTTGAGACCATTCAGAAAGTACTCCCTGACTGTGTGACGTGGTTTGAAAAGTTGATAATATATTTATCATCATTTATATATTTAGGTAAATAAACCGCCACAGTTAAAATCCTCACGAATCCCAATAGAACCTTTGGACATAACGAACTGCGAGATTTGTTTAGTTTCACAATCGGACCAGAGGTTAATGAATGAGTTAACGGGTCCGGGTAATGAGTTCGATAACCAATTCTTCCACGGAATCAACTGCACTGGGGCATTCGAGGATCCGGAAGGAGATGATATAGTGAGCTATAAATATTCGGGTAAGAATATATTCCTCTTTGTGGTTTATAGAGACGACAACATAGATTCTATAGAGACGACAACATAGATTAGTAGGATAGAATATAATCAATAGAGACGACAACATAGATTAGTTGGATAGAATATAATCAATAGAGACGACAACATAGATTAGTAGGATAGAATATAATCAATAGAGACGACAACATAGATTAGTAGGATAGAATATAATCAATAGAGACGACAACATAGATTAGTAGGATAGAATATAATCAATAGAGACGACAACATAGATTAGTAGGATAGAATATAATCAATAGAGACGACAACATAGATTAGTAGGACGACAACATAGATTAGTAGGATAGAATATAATCAATAGAGACGACAACATAGATTAGTAGGACGACAACATAGATTAGTAGGATAGAATATAATCAATAGAGACGACAACATAGATTAGTAGGATAGAATATAATCAATAGAGACGACAACATAGATTAGTAGGATAGAATATAATCAATAGAGACGACAACATAGATTAGTAGGATAGAATATAATCAATAGAGACGACAACATAGATTAGTAGGACGACAACATAGATTAGTAGGATAGAATATAATCAATAGAGACGACAACATAGATTAGTAGGATAGAATATAATCAATAGAGACGACAACATAGATTAGTAGGATAGAATATAATCAATAGAGACGACAACATAGATTAGTAGGACGACAACATAGATTAGTAGGATAGAATATAATCAATAGAGACGACAACATAGATTAGTAGGATAGAATATAATCAATAGAGACGACAACATAGATTAGTAGGACGACAACATAGATTAGTAGGATAGAATATAATCAATAGAGACGACAACATAGATTAGTAGGACGACAACATAGATTAGTAGGATAGAATATAATCAATAGAGACGACAACATAGATTAGTAGGATAGAATATAATCAATAGAGACGACAACATAGATTAGTAGGATAGAATATAATCAATAGAGACGACAACATAGATTAGTAGGACGACAACATAGATTAGTAGGATAGAATATAATCAATAGAGACGACAACATAGATTAGTAGGATAGAATATAATCAATAGAGACGACAACATAGATTAGTAGGACGACAACATAGATTAGTAGGATAGAATATAATCAATAGAGACGACAACATAGATTAGTAGGACGACAACATAGATTAGTAGGATAGAATATAATCAATAGAGACGACAACATAGATTAGTAGGACGACAACATAGATTAGTAGGATAGAATATAATCAATAGAGACGACAACATAGATTAGTAGGATAGAATATAATCAATAGAGACGACAACATAGATTAGTAGGATAGAATATAATCAATAGAGACGACAACATAGATTAGTAGGACGACAACATAGATTAGTAGGATAGAATATAATCAATAGAGACGACAACATAGATTAGTAGGATAGAATATAATCAATAGAGACGACAACATAGATTAGTAGGATAGAATATAATCAATAGAGACGACAACATAGATTAGTAGGATAGAATATAATCAATAGAGACGACAACATAGATTAGTAGGATAGAATATAATCAATAGAGACGACAACATAGATTAGTAGGACGACAACATAGATTAGTAGGATAGAATATAATCAATAGAGACGACAACATAGATTAGTAGGATAGAATATAATCAATAGAGACGACAACATAGATTAGTAGGATAGAATATAATCAATAGAGACGACAACATAGATTAGTAGGACGACAACATAGATTAGTAGGATAGAATATAATCAATAGAGACGACAACATAGATTAGTAGGATAGAATATAATCAATAGAGACGACAACATAGATTAGTAGGATAGAATATAATCAATAGAGACGACAACATAGATTAGTAGGATAGAATATAATCAATAGAGACGACAACATAGATTAGTAGGATAGAATATAATCAATAGAGACGACAACATAGATTAGTAGGACGACAACATAGATTAGTAGGATAGAATATAATCAATAGAGACGACAACATAGATTAGTAGGATAGAATATAATCAATAGAGACGACAACATAGATTAGTAGGATAGAATATAATCAATAGAGACGACAACATAGATTAGTAGGATAGAATATAATCAATAGAGACGACAACATAGATTAGTAGGATAGAATATAATCAATAGAGACGACAACATAGATTAGTAGGATAGAATATAATCAATAGAGACGACAACATAGATTAGTAGGATAGAATATAATCAATAGAGACGACAACATAGATTAGTAGGATAGAATATAATCAATAGAGACGACAACATAGATTAGTAGGATAGAATATAATCAATAGAGACGACAACATAGATTAGTAGGATAGAATATAATCAATAGAGACGACAACATAGATTAGTAGGATAGAATATAATCAATAGAGACGACAACATAGATTAGTAGGACGACAACATAGATTAGTAGGATAGAATATAATCAATAGAGACGACAACATAGATTAGTAGGATAGAATATAATCAATAGAGACGACAACATAGATTAGTAGGATAGAATATAATCAATAGAGACGACAACATAGATTAGTAGGATAGAATATAATCAATAGAGACGACAACATAGATTAGTAGGATAGAATATAATCAATAGAGACGACAACATAGATTAGTAGGATAGAATATAATCAATAGAGACGACAACATAGATTAGTAGGATAGAATATAATCAATAGAGACGACAACATAGATTAGTAGGACGACAACATAGATTAGTAGGATAGAATATAATCAATAGAGACGACAACATAGATTAGTAGGATAGAATATAATCAATAGAGACGACAACATAGATTAGTAGGATAGAATATAATCAATAGAGACGACAACATAGATTAGTAGGACGACAACATAGATTAGTAGGATAGAATATAATCAATAGAGACGACAACATAGATTAGTAGGATAGAATATAATCAATAGAGACGACAACATAGATTAGTAGGATAGAATATAATCAATAGAGACGACAACATAGATTAGTAGGATAGAATATAATCAATAGAGACGACAACATAGATTAGTAGGATAGAATATAATCAATAGAGACGACAACATAGATTAGTAGGATAGAATATAATCAATAGAGACGACAACATAGATTAGTAGGATAGAATATAATCAATAGAGACGACAACATAGATTAGTAGGATAGAATATAATCAATAGAGACGACAACATAGATTAGTAGGATAGAATATAATCAATAGAGACGACAACATAGATTAGTAGGATAGAATATAATCAATAGAGACGACAACATAGATTAGTAGGATAGAATATAATCAATAGAGACGACAACATAGATTAGTAGGATAGAATATAATCAATAGAGACGACAACATAGATTAGTAGGATAGAATATAATCAATAGAGACGACAACATAGATTAGTAGGATAGAATATAATCAATAGAGACGACAACATAGATTAGTAGGACGACAACATAGATTAGTAGGATAGAATATAATCAATAGAGACGACAACATAGATTAGTAGGATAGAATATAATCAATAGAGACGACAACATAGATTAGTAGGACGACAACATAGATTAGTAGGATAGAATATAATCAATAGAGACGACAACATAGATTAGTAGGATAGAATATAATCAATAGAGACGACAACATAGATTAGTAGGATAGAATATAATCAATAGAGACGACAACATAGATTAGTAGGATAGAATATAATCAATAGAGACGACAACATAGATTAGTAGGATAGAATATAATCAATAGAGACGACAACATAGATTAGTAGGACGACAACATAGATTAGTAGGATAGAATATAATCAATAGAGACGACAACATAGATTAGTAGGATAGAATATAATCAATAGAGACGACAACATAGATTAGTAGGATAGAATATAATCAATAGAGACGACAACATAGATTAGTAGGATAGAATATAATCAATAGAGACGACAACATAGATTAGTAGGATAGAATATAATCAATAGAGACGACAACATAGATTAGTAGGATAGAATATAATCAATAGAGACGACAACATAGATTAGTAGGATAGAATATAATCAATAGAGACGACAACATAGATTAGTAGGATAGAATATAATCAATAGAGACGACAACATAGATTAGTAGGATAGAATATAATCAATAGAGACGACAACATAGATTAGTAGGACGACAACATAGATTAGTAGGATAGAATATAATCAATAGAGACGACAACATAGATTAGTAGGATAGAATATAATCAATAGAGACGACAACATAGATTAGTAGGATAGAATATAATCAATAGAGACGACAACATAGATTAGTAGGATAGAATATAATCAATAGAGACGACAACATAGATTAGTAGGATAGAATATAATCAATAGAGACGACAACATAGATTAGTAGGATAGAATATAATCAATAGAGACGACAACATAGATTAGTAGGACGACAACATAGATTAGTAGGATAGAATATAATCAATAGAGACGACAACATAGATTAGTAGGACGACAACATAGATTAGTAGGATAGAATATAATCAATAGAGACGACAACATAGATTAGTAGGATAGAATATAATCAATAGAGACGACAACATAGATTAGTAGGATAGAATATAATCAATAGAGACGACAACATAGATTAGTAGGATAGAATATAATCAATAGAGACGACAACATAGATTAGTAGGACGACAACATAGATTAGTAGGATAGAATATAATCAATAGAGACGACAACATAGATTAGTAGGATAGAATATAATCAATAGAGACGACAACATAGATTAGTAGGACGACAACATAGATTAGTAGGATAGAATATAATCAATAGAGACGACAACATAGATTAGTAGGATAGAATATAATCAATAGAGACGACAACATAGATTAGTAGGATAGAATATAATCAATAGAGACGACAACATAGATTAGTAGGATAGAATATAATCAATAGAGACGACAACATAGATTAGTAGGATAGAATATAATCAATAGAGACGACAACATAGATTAGTAGGATAGAATATAATCAATAGAGACGACAACATAGATTAGTAGGATAGAATATAATCAATAGAGACGACAACATAGATTAGTAGGATAGAATATAATCAATAGAGACGACAACATAGATTAGTAGGATAGAATATAATCAATAGAGACGACAACATAGATTAGTAGGACGACAACATAGATTAGTAGGATAGAATATAATCAATAGAGACGACAACATAGATTAGTAGGATAGAATATAATCAATAGAGACGACAACATAGATTAGTAGGATAGAATATAATCAATAGAGACGACAACATAGATTAGTAGGATAGAATATAATCAATAGAGACGACAACATAGATTAGTAGGATAGAATATAATCAATAGAGACGACAACATAGATTAGTAGGATAGAATATAATCAATAGAGACGACAACATAGATTAGTAGGATAGAATATAATCAATAGAGACGACAACATAGATTAGTAGGATAGAATATAATCTATAGAGACGACAACATAGATTAGTAGGATAGAATATAATCAATAGAGACGACAACATAGATTAGTAGGACGACAACATAGATTAGTAGGATAGAATATAATCAATAGAGACGACAACATAGATTAGTAGGATAGAATATAATCAATAGAGACGACAACATAGATTAGTAGGATAGAATATAATCAATAGAGACGACAACATAGATTAGTAGGATAGAATATAATCAATAGAGACGACAACATAGATTAGTAGGATAGAATATAATCAATAGAGACGACAACATAGATTAGTAGGATAGAATATAATCAATAGAGACGACAACATAGATTAGTAGGACGACAACATAGATTAGTAGGATAGAATATAATCAATAGAGACGACAACATAGATTAGTAGGACGACAACATAGATTAGTAGGATAGAATATAATCAATAGAGACGACAACATAGATTAGTAGGATAGAATATAATCAATAGAGACGACAACATAGATTAGTAGGACGACAACATAGATTAGTAGGATAGAATATAATCAATAGAGACGACAACATAGATTAGTAGGACGACAACATAGATTAGTAGGATAGAATATAATCAATAGAGACGACAACATAGATTAGTAGGATAGAATATAATCAATAGAGACGACAACATAGATTAGTAGGATAGAATATAATCAATAGAGACGACAACATAGATTAGTAGGATAGAATATAATCAATAGAGACGACAACATAGATTAGTAGGATAGAATATAATCAATAGAGACGACAACATAGATTAGTAGGACGACAACATAGATTAGTAGGATAGAATATAATCAATAGAGACGACAACATAGATTAGTAGGACGACAACATAGATTAGTAGGATAGAATATAATCAATAGAGACGACAACATAGATTAGTAGGACGACAACATAGATTAGTAGGATAGAATATAATCAATAGAGACGACAACATAGATTAGTAGGATAGAATATAATCAATAGAGACGACAACATAGATTAGTAGGATAGAATATAATCAATAGAGACGACAACATAGATTAGTAGGATAGAATATAATCAATAGAGACGACAACATAGATTAGTAGGACGACAACATAGATTAGTAGGATAGAATATAATCAATAGAGACGACAACATAGATTAGTAGGATAGAATATAATCAATAGAGACGACAACATAGATTAGTAGGATAGAATATAATCAATAGAGACGACAACATAGATTAGTAGGATAGAATATAATCAATAGAGACGACAACATAGATTAGTAGGATAGAATATAATCAATAGAGACGACAACATAGATTAGTAGGATAGAATATAATCAATAGAGACGACAACATAGATTAGTAGGATAGAATATAATCAATAGAGACGACAACATAGATTAGTAGGATAGAATATAATCAATAGAGACGACAACATAGATTAGTAGGATAGAATATAATCAATAGAGACGACAACATAGATTAGTAGGATAGAATATAATCAATAGAGACGACAACATAGATTAGTAGGATAGAATATAATCAATAGAGACGACAACATAGATTAGTAGGATAGAATATAATCAATAGAGACGACAACATAGATTAGTAGGATAGAATATAATCAATAGAGACGACAACATAGATTAGTAGGATAGAATATAATCAATAGAGACGACAACATAGATTAGTAGGATAGAATATAATCAATAGAGACGACAACATAGATTAGTAGGATAGAATATAATCAATAGAGACGACAACATAGATTAGTAGGATAGAATATAATCAATAGAGACGACAACATAGATTAGTAGGATAGAATATAATCAATAGAGACGACAACATAGATTAGTAGGACGACAACATAGATTAGTAGGATAGAATATAATCAATAGAGACGACAACATAGATTAGTAGGATAGAATATAATCAATAGAGACGACAACATAGATTAGTAGGATAGAATATAATCAATAGAGACGACAACATAGATTAGTAGGATAGAATATAATCAATAGAGACGACAACATAGATTAGTAGGATAGAATATAATCAATAGAGACGACAACATAGATTAGTAGGATAGAATATAATCAATAGAGACGACAACATAGATTAGTAGGATAGAATATAATCAATAGAGACGACAACATAGATTAGTAGGACGACAACATAGATTAGTAGGATAGAATATAATCAATAGAGACGACAACATAGATTAGTAGGATAGAATATAATCAATAGAGACGACAACATAGATTAGTAGGATAGAATATAATCAATAGAGACGACAACATAGATTAGTAGGATAGAATATAATCAATAGAGACGACAACATAGATTAGTAGGATAGAATATAATCAATAGAGACGACAACATAGATTAGTAGGACGACAACATAGATTAGTAGGATAGAATATAATCAATAGAGACGACAACATAGATTAGTAGGATAGAATATAATCAATAGAGACGACAACATAGATTAGTAGGATAGAATATAATCAATAGAGACGACAACATAGATTAGTAGGATAGAATATAATCAATAGAGACGACAACATAGATTAGTAGGACGACAACATAGATTAGTAGGATAGAATATAATCAATAGAGACGACAACATAGATTAGTAGGATAGAATATAATCAATAGAGACGACAACATAGATTAGTAGGATAGAATATAATCAATAGAGACGACAACATAGATTAGTAGGACGACAACATAGATTAGTAGGATAGAATATAATCAATAGAGACGACAACATAGATTAGTAGGACGACAACATAGATTAGTAGGATAGAATATAATCAATAGAGACGACAACATAGATTAGTAGGATAGAATATAATCAATAGAGACGACAACATAGATTAGTAGGATAGAATATAATCAATAGAGACGACAACATAGATTAGTAGGATAGAATATAATCAATAGAGACGACAACATAGATTAGTAGGATAGAATATAATCAATAGAGACGACAACATAGATTAGTAGGATAGAATATAATCAATAGAGACGACAACATAGATTAGTAGGATAGAATATAATCAATAGAGACGACAACATAGATTAGTAGGACGACAACATAGATTAGTAGGATAGAATATAATCAATAGAGACGACAACATAGATTAGTAGGATAGAATATAATCAATAGAGACGACAACATAGATTAGTAGGACGAGAACATAGATCAGTAGAGACGACAACATAGATTAGTAGGACGACAAATAGATAGAGACGACAACATAGATTAGTAGGATAGAATATAATCAATAGAGACGACAACATAGATTAGTAGGATAGAATATAATCAATAGAGACGACAACATAGATTAGTAGGATAGAATATAATCAATAGAGACGACAACATAGATTAGTAGGACGACAACATAGATTAGTAGGATAGAATATAATCAATAGAGACGACAACATAGATTAGTAGGATAGAATATAATCAATAGAGACGACAACATAGATTAGTAGGATAGAATATAATCAATAGAGACGACAACATAGATTAGTAGGATAGAATATAATCAATAGAGACGACAACATAGATTAGTAGGATAGAATATAATCAATAGAGACGACAACATAGATTAGTAGGACGACAACATAGATTAGTAGGATAGAATATAATCAATAGAGACGACAACATAGATTAGTAGGATAGAATATAATCAATAGAGACGACAACATAGATTAGTAGGACGACAACATAGATTAGTAGGATAGAATATAATCAATAGAGACGACAACATAGATTAGTAGGATAGAATATAATCAATAGAGACGACAACATAGATTAGTAGGATAGAATATAATCAATAGAGACGACAACATAGATTAGTAGGATAGAATATAATCAATAGAGACGACAACATAGATTAGTAGGATAGAATATAATCAATAGAGACGACAACATAGATTAGTAGGACGACAACATAGATTAGTAGGATAGAATATAATCAATAGAGACGACAACATAGATTAGTAGGATAGAATATAATCAATAGAGACGACAACATAGATTAGTAGGACGACAACATAGATTAGTAGGATAGAATATAATCAATAGAGACGACAACATAGATTAGTAGGATAGAATATAATCAATAGAGACGACAACATAGATTAGTAGGACGACAACATAGATTAGTAGGATAGAATATAATCAATAGAGACGACAACATAGATTAGTAGGATAGAATATAATCAATAGAGACGACAACATAGATTAGTAGGATAGAATATAATCAATAGAGACGACAACATAGATTAGTAGGACGACAACATAGATTAGTAGGATAGAATATAATCAATAGAGACGACAACATAGATTAGTAGGATAGAATATAATCAATAGAGACGACAACATAGATTAGTAGGACGACAACATAGATTAGTAGGATAGAATATAATCAATAGAGACGACAACATAGATTAGTAGGATAGAATATAATCAATAGAGACGACAACATAGATTAGTAGGATAGAATATAATCAATAGAGACGACAACATAGATTAGTAGGATAGAATATAATCAATAGAGACGACAACATAGATTAGTAGGACGACAACATAGATTAGTAGGATAGAATATAATCAATAGAGACGACAACATAGATTAGTAGGATAGAATATAATCAATAGAGACGACAACATAGATTAGTAGGATAGAATATAATCAATAGAGACGACAACATAGATTAGTAGGATAGAATATAATCAATAGAGACGACAACATAGATTAGTAGGACGACAACATAGATTAGTAGGATAGAATATAATCAATAGAGACGACAACATAGATTAGTAGGATAGAATATAATCAATAGAGACGACAACATAGATTAGTAGGACGACAACATAGATTAGTAGGATAGAATATAATCAATAGAGACGACAACATAGATTAGTAGGATAGAATATAATCAATAGAGACGACAACATAGATTAGTAGGATAGAATATAATCAATAGAGACGACAACATAGATTAGTAGGATAGAATATAATCAATAGAGACGACAACATAGATTAGTAGGACGACAACATAGATTAGTAGGATAGAATATAATCAATAGAGACGACAACATAGATTAGTAGGATAGAATATAATCAATAGAGACGACAACATAGATTAGTAGGATAGAATATAATCAATAGAGACGACAACATAGATTAGTAGGATAGAATATAATCAATAGAGACGACAACATAGATTAGTA
Source organism: Nemertoderma westbladi (assembly GCA_032718475.1). NCBI lineage: Eukaryota > Metazoa > Xenacoelomorpha > Nemertodermatida > Nemertodermatidae > Nemertoderma > Nemertoderma westbladi. The sequence goes on along the minus strand of JAUCBJ010000160.1, from coordinate 37,183 downwards.
GGACGACAACATAGATTAGTAGGATAGAATATAATCAATAGAGACGACAACATAGATTAGTAGGACGACAACATAGATTAGTAGGATAGAATATAATCAATAGAGACGACAACATAGATTAGTAGGATAGAATATAATCAATAGAGACGACAACATAGATTAGTAGGACGACAACATAGATTAGTAGGATAGAATATAATCAATAGAGACGACAACATAGATTAGTAGGATAGAATATAATCAATAGAGACGACAACATAGATTAGTAGGACGACAACATAGATTAGTAGGATAGAATATAATCAATAGAGACGACAACATAGATTAGTAGGACGACAACATAGATTAGTAGGATAGAATATAATCAATAGAGACGACAACATAGATTAGTAGGATAGAATATAATCAATAGAGACGACAACATAGATTAGTAGGATAGAATATAATCAATAGAGACGACAACATAGATTAGTAGGATAGAATATAATCAATAGAGACGACAACATAGATTAGTAGGATAGAATATAATCAATAGAGACGACAACATAGATTAGTAGGATAGAATATAATCAATAGAGACGACAACATAGATTAGTAGGATAGAATATAATCAATAGAGACGACAACATAGATTAGTAGGATAGAATATAATCAATAGAGACGACAACATAGATTAGTAGGATAGAATATAATCAATAGAGACGACAACATAGATTAGTAGGATAGAATATAATCAATAGAGACGACAACATAGATTAGTAGGATAGAATATAATCAATAGAGACGACAACATAGATTAGTAGGATAGAATATAATCAATAGAGACGACAACATAGATTAGTAGGATAGAATATAATCAATAGAGACGACAACATAGATTAGTAGGATAGAATATAATCAATAGAGACGACAACATAGATTAGTAGGATAGAATATAATCAATAGAGACGACAACATAGATTAGTAGGATAGAATATAATCAATAGAGACGACAACATAGATTAGTAGGATAGAATATAATCAATAGAGACGACAACATAGATTAGTAGGATAGAATATAATCAATAGAGACGACAACATAGATTAGTAGGATAGAATATAATCAATAGAGACGACAACATAGATTAGTAGGATAGAATATAATCAATAGAGACGACAACATAGATTAGTAGGATAGAATATAATCAATAGAGACGACAACATAGATTAGTAGGACGACAACATAGATTAGTAGGATAGAATATAATCAATAGAGACGACAACATAGATTAGTAGGACGACAACATAGATTAGTAGGATAGAATATAATCAATAGAGACGACAACATAGATTAGTAGGACGACAACATAGATTAGTAGGATAGAATATAATCAATAGAGACGACAACATAGATTAGTAGGATAGAATATAATCAATAGAGACGACAACATAGATTAGTAGGATAGAATATAATCAATAGAGACGACAACATAGATTAGTAGGACGACAACATAGATTAGTAGGATAGAATATAATCAATAGAGACGACAACATAGATTAGTAGGACGACAACATAGATTAGTAGGATAGAATATAATCAATAGAGACGACAACATAGATTAGTAGGATAGAATATAATCAATAGAGACGACAACATAGATTAGTAGGATAGAATATAATCAATAGAGACGACAACATAGATTAGTAGGATAGAATATAATCAATAGAGACGACAACATAGATTAGTAGGATAGAATATAATCAATAGAGACGACAACATAGATTAGTAGGATAGAATATAATCAATAGAGACGACAACATAGATTAGTAGGATAGAATATAATCAATAGAGACGACAACATAGATTAGTAGGATAGAATATAATCAATAGAGACGACAACATAGATTAGTAGGATAGAATATAATCAATAGAGACGACAACATAGATTAGTAGGATAGAATATAATCAATAGAGACGACAACATAGATTAGTAGGATAGAATATAATCAATAGAGACGACAACATAGATTAGTAGGATAGAATATAATCAATAGAGACGACAACATAGATTAGTAGGATAGAATATAATCAATAGAGACGACAACATAGATTAGTAGGATAGAATATAATCAATAGAGACGACAACATAGATTAGTAGGATAGAATATAATCAATAGAGACGACAACATAGATTAGTAGGACGACAACATAGATTAGTAGGATAGAATATAATCAATAGAGACGACAACATAGATTAGTAGGACGACAACATAGATTAGTAGGATAGAATATAATCAATAGAGACGACAACATAGATTAGTAGGATAGAATATAATCAATAGAGACGACAACATAGATTAGTAGGATAGAATATAATCAATAGAGACGACAACATAGATTAGTAGGATAGAATATAATCAATAGAGACGACAACATAGATTAGTAGGATAGAATATAATCAATAGAGACGACAACATAGATTAGTAGGACGACAACATAGATTAGTAGGATAGAATATAATCAATAGAGACGACAACATAGATTAGTAGGATAGAATATAATCAATAGAGACGACAACATAGATTAGTAGGATAGAATATAATCAATAGAGACGACAACATAGATTAGTAGGATAGAATATAATCAATAGAGACGACAACATAGATTAGTAGGATAGAATATAATCAATAGAGACGACAACATAGATTAGTAGGATAGAATATAATCAATAGAGACGACAACATAGATTAGTAGGATAGAATATAATCAATAGAGACGACAACATAGATTAGTAGGATAGAATATAATCAATAGAGACGACAACATAGATTAGTAGGATAGAATATAATCAATAGAGACGACAACATAGATTAGTAGGACGACAACATAGATTAGTAGGATAGAATATAATCAATAGAGACGACAACATAGATTAGTAGGATAGAATATAATCAATAGAGACGACAACATAGATTAGTAGGATAGAATATAATCAATAGAGACGACAACATAGATTAGTAGGATAGAATATAATCAATAGAGACGACAACATAGATTAGTAGGATAGAATATAATCAATAGAGACGACAACATAGATTAGTAGGACGACAACATAGATTAGTAGGATAGAATATAATCAATAGAGACGACAACATAGATTAGGGGGACGACAACATAGATTAGTAGGATAGAATATAATCAATAGAGACGACAACATAGATTAGTAGGACGACAACATAGATTAGTAGGATAGAATATAATCAATAGAGACGACAACATAGATTAGTAGGATAGAATATAATCTATAGAGACGACAACATAGATTAGTAGGACGACAACATAGATTAGTAGGACGACAACATAGATTAGTAGGATAGAATATAATCAATAGAGACGACAACATAGATTAGTAGGATAGAATATAATCAATAGAGACGACAACATAGATTAGTAGGATAGAATATAATCAATAGAGACGACAACATAGATTAGTAGGATAGAATATAATCAATAGAGACGACAACATAGATTAGTAGGATAGAATATAATCAATAGAGACGACAACATAGATTAGTAGGATAGAATATAATCAATAGAGACGACAACATAGATTAGTAGGATAGAATATAATCAATAGAGACGACAACATAGATTAGTAGGATAGAATATAATCTATAGAGACGACAACATAGATTAGTAGGACGACAACATAGATTAGTAGGACGACAACATAGATTAGTAGGATAGAATATAATCAATAGAGACGACAACATAGATTAGTAGGATAGAATATAATCAATAGAGACGACAACATAGATTAGTAGGATAGAATATAATCTATAGAGACGACAACATAGATTAGTAGGACGACAACATAGATTAGTAGGACGACAACATAGATTAGTAGGATAGAATATAATCAATAGAGACGACAACATAGATTAGTAGGACGACAACATAGATTAGTAGGATAGAATATAATCAATAGAGACGACAACATAGATTAGTAGGATAGAATATAATCAATAGAGACGACAACATAGATTAGTAGGATAGAATATAATCAATAGAGACGACAACATAGATTAGTAGGATAGAATATAATCAATAGAGACGACAACATAGATTAGTAGGATAGAATATAATCAATAGAGACGACAACATAGATTAGTAGGATAGAATATAATCAATAGAGACGACAACATAGATTAGTAGGATAGAATATAATCAATAGAGACGACAACATAGATTAGTAGGATAGAATATAATCAATAGAGACGACAACATAGATTAGTAGGATAGAATATAATCAATAGAGACGACAACATAGATTAGTAGGATAGAATATAATCAATAGAGACGACAACATAGATTAGTAGGATAGAATATAATCTATAGAGACGACAACATAGATTAGTAGGACGACAACATAGATTAGTAGGACGACAACATAGATTAGTAGGATAGAATATAATCTATAGAGACGACAACATAGATTAGTAGGACGACAACATAGATTAGTAGGACGACAACATAGATTAGTAGGATAGAATATAATCAATAGAGACGACAACATAGATTAGTAGGATAGAATATAATCAATAGAGACGACAACATAGATTAGTAGGATAGAATATAATCTATAGAGACGACAACATAGATTAGTAGGACGACAACATAGATTAGTAGGACGACAACATAGATTAGTAGGATAGAATATAATCTATAGAGACGACAACATAGATTAGTAGGACGACAACATAGATTAGTAGGACGACAACATAGATTAGTAGGATAGAATATAATCAATAGAGACGACAACATAGATTAGTAGGACGACAACATAGATTAGTAGGATAGAATATAATCAATAGAGACGACAACATAGATTAGTAGGATAGAATATAATCAATAGAGACGACAACATAGATTAGTAGGATAGAATATAATCAATAGAGACGACAACATAGATTAGTAGGATAGAATATAATCAATAGAGACGACAACATAGATTAGTAGGATAGAATATAATCAATAGAGACGACAACATAGATTAGTAGGATAGAATATAATCTATAGAGACGACAACATAGATTAGTAGGACGACAACATAGATTAGTAGGACGACAACATAGATTAGTAGGATAGAATATAATCAATAGAGACGACAACATAGATTAGTAGGACGACAACATAGATTAGTAGGATAGAATATAATCAATAGAGACGACAACATAGATTAGTAGGATAGAATATAATCAATAGAGACGACAACATAGATTAGTAGGACGACAACATAGATTAGTAGGATAGAATATAATCAATAGAGACGACAACATAGATTAGTAGGATAGAATATAATCAATAGAGACGACAACATAGATTAGTAGGATAGAATATAATCAATAGAGACGACAACATAGATTAGTAGGACGACAACATAGATTAGTAGGATAGAATATAATCAATAGAGACGACAACATAGATTAGTAGGACGACAACATAGATTAGTAGGACGACAACATAGATTAGTAGGATAGAATATAATCAATAGAGACGACAACATAGATTAGTAGGATAGAATATAATCAATAGAGACGACAACATAGATTAGTAGGATAGAATATAATCAATAGAGACGACAACATAGATTAGTAGGATAGAATATAATCAATAGAGACGACAACATAGATTAGTAGGATAGAATATAATCAATAGAGACGACAACATAGATTAGTAGGATAGAATATAATCAATAGAGACGACAACATAGATTAGTAGGATAGAATATAATCAATAGAGACGACAACATAGATTAGTAGGACGACAACATAGATTAGTAGGATAGAATATAATCAATAGAGACGACAACATAGATTAGTAGGATAGAATATAATCAATAGAGACGACAACATAGATTAGTAGGACGACAACATAGATTAGTAGGATAGAATATAATCAATAGAGACGACAACATAGATTAGTAGGATAGAATATAATCAATAGAGACGACAACATAGATTAGTAGGATAGAATATAATCAATAGAGACGACAACATAGATTAGTAGGACGACAACATAGATTAGTAGGATAGAATATAATCTATAGAGACGACAACATAGATTAGTAGGATAGAATATAATCAATAGAGACGACAACATAGATTAGTAGGATAGAATATAATCAATAGAGACGACAACATAGATTAGTAGGACGACAACATAGATTAGTAGGACGACAACATAGATTAGTAGGATAGAATATAATCTATAGAGACGACAACATAGATTAGTAGGACGACAACATAGATTAGTAGGACGACAACATAGATTAGTAGGACGACAACATAGATTAGTAGGACGACAACATAGATTAGTAGGATAGAATATAATCAATAGAGACGACAACATAGATTAGTAGGATAGAATATAATCAATAGAGACGACAACATAGATTAGTAGGACGACAACATAGATTAGTAGGATAGAATATAATCAATAGAGACGACAACATAGATTAGTAGGACGACAACATAGATTAGTAGGATAGAATATAATCAATAGAGACGACAACATAGATTAGTAGGATAGAATATAATCAATAGAGACGACAACATAGATTAGTAGGATAGAATATAATCAATAGAGACGACAACATAGATTAGTAGGATAGAATATAATCAATAGAGACGACAACATAGATTAGTAGGATAGAATATAATCAATAGAGACGACAACATAGATTAGTAGGATAGAATATAATCAATAGAGACGACAACATAGATTAGTAGGACGACAACATAGATTAGTAGGATAGAATATAATCAATAGAGACGACAACATAGATTAGTAGGATAGAATATAATCAATAGAGACGACAACATAGATTAGTAGGATAGAATATAATCAATAGAGACGACAACATAGATTAGTAGGACGACAACATAGATTAGTAGGATAGAATATAATCAATAGAGACGACAACATAGATTAGTAGGATAGAATATAATCAATAGAGACGACAACATAGATTAGTAGGATAGAATATAATCAATAGAGACGACAACATAGATTAGTAGGATAGAATATAATCAATAGAGACGACAACATAGATTAGTAGGATAGAATATAATCAATAGAGACGACAACATAGATTAGTAGGATAGAATATAATCAATAGAGACGACAACATAGATTAGTAGGACGACAACATAGATTAGTAGGATAGAATATAATCTATAGAGACGACAACATAGATTAGTAGGATAGAATATAATCAATAGAGACGACAACATAGATTAGTAGGATAGAATATAATCAATAGAGACGACAACATAGATTAGTAGGACGACAACATAGATTAGTAGGACGACAACATAGATTAGTAGGATAGAATATAATCTATAGAGACGACAACATAGATTAGTAGGACGACAACATAGATTAGTAGGACGACAACATAGATTAGTAGGACGACAACATAGATTAGTAGGACGACAACATAGATTAGTAGGATAGAATATAATCAATAGAGACGACAACATAGATTAGTAGGATAGAATATAATCAATAGAGACGACAACATAGATTAGTAGGACGACAACATAGATTAGTAGGATAGAATATAATCTATAGAGACGACAACATAGATTAGTAGGATAGAATATAATCTATAGAGACGACAACATAGATTAGTAGGACGACAACATAGATTAGTAGGACGACAACATAGATTAGTAGGACGACAACATAGATTAGTAGGACGACAACATAGATTAGTAGGATAGAATATAATCAATAGAGACGACAACATAGATTAGTAGGATAGAATATAATCAATAGAGACGACAACATAGATTAGTAGGATAGAATATAATCAATAGAGACGACAACATAGATTAGTAGGATAGAATATAATCAATAGAGACGACAACATAGATTAGTAGGACGACAACATAGATTAGTAGGACGACAACATAGATTAGTAGGATAGAATATAATCAATAGAGACGACAACATAGATTAGTAGGACGACAACATAGATTAGTAGGATAGAATATAATCAATAGAGACGACAACATAGATTAGTAGGATAGAATATAATCAATAGAGACGACAACATAGATTAGTAGGATAGAATATAATCAATAGAGACGACAACATAGATTAGTAGGACGACAACATAGATTAGTAGGATAGAATATAATCTATAGAGACGACAACATAGATTAGTAGGATAGAATATAATCAATAGAGACGACAACATAGATTAGTAGGATAGAATATAATCAATAGAGACGACAACATAGATTAGTAGGACGACAACATAGATTAGTAGGACGACAACATAGATTAGTAGGATAGAATATAATCTATAGAGACGACAACATAGATTAGTAGGACGACAACATAGATTAGTAGGACGACAACATAGATTAGTAGGATAGAATATAATCTATAGAGACGACAACATAGATTAGTAGGATAGAATATAATCAATAGAGACGACAACATAGATTAGTAGGATAGAATATAATCAATAGAGACGACAACATAGATTAGTAGGATAGAATATAATCAATAGAGACGACAACATAGATTAGTAGGATAGAATATAATCAATAGAGACGACAACATAGATTAGTAGGATAGAATATAATCAATAGAGACGACAACATAGATTAGTAGGACGACAACATAGATTAGTAGGATAGAATATAATCAATAGAGACGACAACATAGATTAGTAGGACGACAACATAGATTAGTAGGATAGAATATAATCAATAGAGACGACAACATAGATTAGTGGGACAGAATATAATCTATAGAGACGAATACAAATACAAGAAAAATACATTTTATTTCTAGTGTTTCTACAAAAACTACAGTTAAAATAATATTATTTTTTTTAAATAAGACATTGTTTATTTTAGATTTTATGGTAGGGCCTGTGTACTATATAGTTTCCTATCAATTCTTAATTTATTTACTTTCAGTATCGTCCTTACCTATCATAAAGAGCCTAGAAACTATTACCCCTTATCCATATATCTATCGTATTTGTGTTTCAGTTAGCAGGAGTCCTGGTCCCAGCCAACAGATTTTATCCAGCTCAGAGTCGGAAGTAATTGTTCGAATGCCACCCGGAAAAAAAAAGTTTAATTACGCAGTTAACGTGTCTGTGCAAGTGGGCGATACGCACGGAGCTTTTAGTGTGAATTCCATTTGCAGTATACAGGTAGGTTTGTGTGTTATAAAAAGCAAAATTCAATTCATATTGTATTAATTCATTTATTTAGATTTATATTTTATGATATCTTGGATTGGAAATAATCCATTTTTGAAAGAAACTCTAATGAGACTACCAGTTCCGACTTTAAACATTAATTAGACAACAAATGACGTCTGGGTGTTTAATTTCTTCTTAATTTAACTCACAATACTCTGAGACATAAATGGGGATATATCTAGACTCAAATCCCATATCGTCGAATTATTGATATCTCGTCTCAACGTTAAATTATCAATTAATGGAAAGGAGCAGGTTACAGTGGCACTGGCACATTATTCCAACCAAAATAATAAACTAAGGTTAATAGAACAAAGGTTTCAGTAATATCAGCTGATATTTTCCTAAACTTTGTGTGTTCGTTTGCTTTTTGTTTCTGTTTCTGTTTCTTTTGGACAGACGTTTGTGGGGAGATCCACGAAGTTGTCGGAAACTGTTAAGGGGGTGGGTCAATAATGGCAAATAGTTATTGTCGTTGTTGTCGTTATGATTTTGAAATGCTAATAGCGTTGCCGGATTTAAAGCTGTCGATTTGAAGATTAGCTGTGATTAGTTGTACGCGACCATTGGCTGTGTTTTTCAAAGCCCAGTCTGCCACTAGAGGGCGAAATATCTTAAAGATAAACTCTATGTTATTTATTATCTGTTTAAACTGAAACTTGTGAGACATGTTTTAGAACACATCGTATATCTTTGCGGAGTCGGTAAACTATCTGCAGTTCTCCAATCTACCGCTAGTGGGCGGAAATGAATATATTTTATAAATGTATAAAATGAAACTTACAGCTTTTTGAATTACTATTTTTAATCTTTTCTTCCTGGTTTATCCCTTGCACATATACAAGGCACCGACTGAGTTGTTGTCTTTGAGTTTTGGTCTTAAATCGTCGGCAGTTATCCAGGCTGACTCTAGGTTGTAAATTGATTAGGTGACATCTGCTTAGATTTGGCTTATAATTCTTCCAAGTTGACACGTGCTGCGTGAAGGCCCCACTTCGTGTCCGTTTGTACTACTAGGATCGGCATGCTGCATTGCAGCTGCATTTTTAAGAATGCTGTGCCGGCTTGTCAACAAATTTGCGCCGCTACAACTCCCTATCACCCATGACATTTGCTAGATCATCCGCATCTTCAAGGCCAGTGTCCTTTAAGATGCGTCTCAAGAAAGTCATGGGCTGTCCACCATGCTTATTCACTCCATGAGGTTGCCAAAGTACAAGATTATGCACTGGCTGGTCCTCACGGCGAAAGCAATGTCCTGCAAAGCGGGGGCGGCTTTGTTCTAGTGTCAAGCTTGGGAGAACCAATGAGACACCTCCAATGTTATATAGTGTCTGGTTGGAGATGTGTGCATTGTACTTGACACAGTGAACCCGGCGTAACATTCTTGTAAATGTGCCATCGAGAGATTTGGTGTCCTCAGCAGTTAGAACCCAGTATGGACTCCCCTAGAGGAGTACTGGAACTACTGCTGTTCTAAATAATCGGACCTTTTAAGTTTCCAATTAATTCTATGTGACTTCCAAATCCTGGAATGCATGCCCAGGCCCATGCCTTTCCCTTGCGTATTCGAAGGTCCTCCTCACCTGACTTCCGGATCCATGATCCCAGGTAACAGAAGTCGTCCACATGCTCAAGCATACCATACTTTGAGCTTATGCTCATCCGGTCAGAGGCTTGCTGAGGACTTCAAATTTAACTGTCAAAATTTTGGTCTTTTTGGAGAAACGGCGGGGTAGCTCAGTTTGTTGAGCGCCGGGCCTGCAATCTATTGGTTGTAGGTTCAGCCCCGCCAGGGTCCACTCAGCCTTTCATCCACTGGGGTCGATAAAATGAGTACCAGTTAAATAACTGGGAGCAAATCTTGGGATAGGAGTAGCGCCCACCCCTACCTTCGGGTAGCAGCTATCGAAAGAGGAGCCTTCGGGTCGCCTCCGGCTTCGGCCGACTGTTTGCTTATTTAAAAGACCAACACTCGCAGCAGCATGTTCTAATGACCTGAGGAGCCGTTGGGCTTCCTCTAGTGATTCTGAGAGTACTCCTAAGTCATCAGCAAAGTCTAGATCAGTTAGGTACTTGGCAGGATTTCCTCGACTTCTGGAGTATCGTCCATTTGTATGTCTCTAAAGAATCTATCATTAACATCCCTATATAATTACAGTTAACTAACGGAATCAAAATTAACTCAGCAAATATATTGGTTGTAGGTTCCCTCACCCACAATCGACGGTAGTTCTCCAGATGACCCCGCTAAAGCAATGGATAGTCTCCTAGATATTCTCGACCAGCAAATTGCAAATAATTTCTCAAAAATAATGAACGAAGGTAAGACAGTTAAGATGACATACTTTATCTAGTATCCGACCTCTAACACTATTTTTAATTGTCATTGAATAATTAATTGTTTATATTTCTTTTGATATTGGTCGCGTATAAATCGTGTGGAGATACTATTATATAGAAGCTAGCTAGCAAGTAATTAATTAAACAATTTTCTTTAAAATATCCGCTTTACTGTCCTTATTTACGGAGAATAAAGTAATTACCCAATAAATCTCCCAAAAATTGCGGATAATAAAACATTTTATTCTATTACTTTATTTACTTAATCTTTACTTATTCTACGTATTCTTATACTTTTTCATTCGAATAAACCCCAAAATCGGGTTCGTGTCTGCAAGGCGTTGGGGCCAACTCCAAAACGGAACTCAATATCCAATATTGGTTTCTGTAGCTAAGCGGCACACTAATTATTACGTAATAAATTTTCGAGAACACTAAATTATTTAACATTGAGTAAAGCTGCTTAACCTCTTAACCCCGCTTAACCAGCTAACATCAAAAATAAGGTTAATGTGGACGTTCTGGACAAACTTCCCATAATTGGAATAGGTGTAGGTAATTAACATACCTTTAATTTTTTAAGGGGAACCAACTTTGCAACATGATTTATCGGTCCCATATTACCATGACAACATGAGGTCATTTACAAAAGTCCACTTTCCAATAAACCTTCAGTCTTCTAACCTTGACCTACCCCACTTATATCAGCATCAGAGATTCCATTGACGTCTTTTGTAAATCCCGGCTGCCATGGCAACTGTTTCAAAAATGAATTTCAAACGCCGATTTTCAGTAAATATCTGAAAAATATAAAACCATTGATTAATAATTGTTCCCCATTTGGAAAAATCATCTAACATTATAAATATTGTCACTGAGACCCTCTTGATTTCTAGTAGTGGACCACTTAAATGGACCTGTGGTAGTCATGTAACCATGGTCACAAGTCACAAAATAAACTCTGCCAAATTTAATATAGTTCCAAACTATCTAAAAAAATTCAATTTTGGATCTTGTGTCTTACATGTTGCCAAGTCCAGACAATTACTTTCCGACCATTCAAGTTTGTCTCTGTTGCCATGGTGACCGATAACATTTGGAATGTAGACAAAATATTGAATAAAACATGTTCAGTTTACTTCAACTTTGATCATATGCACATGTCTTAATTCCTAATTACACAGTAGAGGTCTATGACCACTAGAACAGTCAATATAGTTACCATAGCAACGGATATGTTTCATTATTTATGCACTTCCGCTTTCTTATTTTTTCATATTTAGAAGGTAATAATTTTCTTGATTTGCAAATTATATATCTGGGGTCTATCATAGCTATTTTTTAAATATACATAATTACTCATGACTATAGCAACGGGAGATTTTCCTCTTATACACTAATTGATAAGTGGAATTTCTCAAAATGTATATAGAAACATATTATGGACAAAAATTTCAAAATTAATTTATGTTTGCTTACTATACTTGCATAGCAACATAGGTTTTCCATAGCAACCATAAAGTATTTCATATGGTATTCAAAGCAAAAACAAGTTTCCTGCATCAGTATAATGCTTTCCATAGCAACGGCGGATTTTGCATAGCGACGGTACGTTTTACATTGCAACGACGAATTTACCATAGCTACCTGGAACATATCTTAGCAACGGAGCGTTTTTGACAGCAATAACAAGTTTTTTCTTAGAGTGTTACATATGAGAGGCAATACATCCTTAGCAATAGCGATTTTTGCATAGCTACGAGGAATTTTGCTTTGATTTGGTAGATTTTTGCATAACTACGACGAATTTGGTATTTATTGGAATTTGGTATTTATTGGTATTGGTATATTGGGCAACGTGGTGTTTATATAGCTAGATAACAATTTATAAATCTATTAAAGTTTTTTGGACCTTCCTTAATTCGTTCACATGTTGTAATTCACTGGTCTTATAATAAATTACAACCGTAAACCTTTCCACCGTGAACCTTTCCACCGTGAACCTTTCCACCGTGAACCCTACCAGGCAGGAATGTAGTGTACCAGCGATAAGAGTGACCAATGTGTACCAGCGATAATTTCGAATGGTCACTTGATGATGAAACACAATCTTGGAATCCTGTCTGGAATATACTTCCAATTGCTTCCAAAGCATAGGAACCAAAGGAATTAATGAAGTGTGCTTGCAAGAGTAAGAAAGGGTGTGACAATGGATGTGCTTGCAAAATTGCAAATTGGAAGTGTACAGAACTTTGCAAATGTCAATGCGAAAAACTTTAATAGATTTATTAATTGTTATCTAGCTATATAAACATTACGTTGCTTTGATAAATACTAAATTCGTCGTAGTTACGCGAAAATCTACAAAATTAGAGCAAAATTCCTCGTAGCTATGCAAAAATCGCTGTTGCTAAGGATGTATTGCCTCTATATGTAACACTCTAAGAAAAAATCTTGTTATTGCTGTCAAAAACGTTCCGTTTCACAAAATTTTGAGAAATTCCACCTATCAATTAGTGTATAAGATGGAAATCTCCCGTTGCTATGGTCATGAGTAATTATGTATAATTAAAAAATAGCTATGATAGACCCCAGATATATATTTTGCAAATCAAGAAAATTATTATCTTCCAAATGTATAAAAAAATAAGAAAGCGGAAGTGCATAAATAATGAAACATACCCGTTGCTATGGTAACTATATTGACTGTTCTAGTGGTAATAGACCTCTACTGCGTAATGAGGAACTAAGACATGTGCATATGATCAAAGTTGAAGTAAACTGAACATGTTTTATTCAATATTTTGTCCACATTCCAAATGTTATCGGTCACCATGGCAACAGAGACAAACTTGAATGGTCGGAAAGTAATTGTCTGGACTTGGCAACATGTAAGACACTAGATCCAAAATTGATTTTTTTTTAGATAGTTCGGAACTATATTACATTTGGCAGAGTATATTTAGTGACTTGTGACCATGGTTACATGACTACCACAGGTCCATTTAAATTGATCCACTACTAGAAATCAAGAGGGTCTCAGGGATAATATATTTATAATGTTAGATAATTTTTCCAAATGGGCAAAAATTATTAATCAATGGTTTTATATTTTTCGGATATTTACTGAAAATCGGCGTTTGAAATTCATTTTTGAAACAGTTGCCATGGCAACCGGGTTTTACAAATGACGTCAATGGAATCTCTGATGCTGATATATGGGGGGTAGGTTAAGGTTAGAAGACTGAAGGTTTATTGGAAAGTGGACTTTTGTAAATGACCTCCTGTTGTCATGGTAAGATGGGACCGATAAATAATGTTGCAAAGTTGATTCCCCTTAAAAAATTAAAGGTATGATAATTACCTACACCTATTCCAATTATGGGAAGTTTGTCCAAAACGTCCACATTAACTTGCTAAGCGACCTGACTATAGGAGTTGAAGAGTACAGTAATTTGAATCGCAGTAACTATGGAAGCAATATAGGAAAATACCGCAGTTCAATTTATTTTGTAACACTATATCGCTATTATTTTATTAAAGAATTGAGCAACAAAAAGTACCAATTTAAGATTCAAATTACGTATTACTTTGGAAAATTATTTTTAAATTACTTTTATTATTTTGGAAAAAATAAGAATAAGAAAAATCATAGAATATTTTTTCAATCATTCTCGACCCTTCACTGGCGTTCCGTAATAAAATTCCTCGAGTGTAGTGAAAAAAAGTTATAATATTTCTTCCAAGAAATTAATAATTATATCCAAACAACGATCCAGAGATTTATTTTGTTGATTTCGAATTATTTATTCCAGATCTACGTTAGTAATTATTAATTTAATTAGCTCAAAAAGGCGGATTAAAGAGCTGGACAACAAAGTTTTACTTTCTTTTTGAAAAATAAACAGTTTTAGCCAACACGATTTAGCATTTAGAAAATTAACTTTTAAATGAAAACTTTGATCATTTAAATAAGATATATATTTAAATAATATAATATATTAATACTACCGGTATTCTACATCGTTTTTGATATGTTATACTACTACTACTACTAGGATCGGCATGCTGCATTGCAGCTGCATTTTTAAGAATGCTGTGCCGGCTTGTCAACGAAATTGCACCGCCACAACTCCCTATCACCCATGACATTTGCTAGATCATCCGCATCTTTAAGGCCAGTGTCCTTTAAGATGCGTCTCAAGAAAGTCATGGGCTGTCCACCATGCTTATTCACTCCATGAGGCTGCCAAAGTACAAGATTAAGCACTGGCTGGTCCTCACGGCGAAAGCAATGTCCTGCAAAGCGGAGGCGATTTTGTTCTAGTGTCAAGCTTGGGGGAACCAATGAGACCCCTCCAATGTTATATAGAGTCTGGTTGGAGATGTGTGCATTGTACTTGACACAATGTACCCGGCGTAGCATTCTTGTGAATGTGCCATCCAGAGATTTGGTGTCCTCAGCAGTTAGAGCCCAGCATGGATTCCCGTAGAGGAGTACTGGAACTACTGCTGCTCTAAATAATCGGACCTTAAGTTTCCGATTAATTCTCGGTGACTTCCAAATCCTGGAAAGCCTATTCAAGGCTGCCCATGCCTTTCCCTTACGTATTCGAAGGTCCTCACCTGACTTCCGGATCCATGATCCCAGGTAACAGAAGTCGTCCACATGCTCAAGCATACCATCCTTTGAGCTTATGCTCATCCGATCAGAGACTTACTGAGGACTTTCAAAGTTAACTTTCAGAATTTTGGTCTTTCTAGAGTTAATAAAAAGACCAACACTAGAAGCAGCATGTTCTGATGAGCTGAGGAGCCGTTGGGCTCCCTCTAATGATTCTGAGAGTACTCCTAAGTCATCAGCAAAGTCTAGATCAGTTAGGTACTTGGCAGGATTTCCTCGACTTCTGGAGCCATTAGGTGGAGTTATCATCACCCCATCATCATTATAATGATCTAAGGACATGCGTAGAACATAGTCAACCACAATAATGAACAAGAATGGTGCAAGTGTGTCTCCCTGGAGGACGCCCCATAACACTTCAAATGGTTCTGTGTCACCGTCAACAGTAGACACAAATGTTGTCGAACCATCGTATACTGATCTGATTGCTGCAATAATTTCATCAGGAATCCAATATAATGAAAGTATGCTGAACATACGTGAGCGAGAGACTGAATCAAAGGCCTTGAAGAAGTCAACAAAGATAACAGCCAGATGCCTGTCTTTCTTTTTTGATAACTCTTCAATTATCCTTCTAAGTGCCAAAATGGGCTCCATGGTTCCACGACCTTTACGGAACCCATTCTGATTTCCACGGAGCAGTCTCTCAATGGGATCCCTGATGCGATTTAATAGAATCCTATTGTATAGCTTTGCAGCAATCGAGATCAATGAGATTCCCCGAAAAGAACCATAGAGTGTTAGGTTGCCCTTCTTGGGAACTGGCACCAACTTATTTGTTTTCATTTCTTGTGGGACTCTTGTTGTTCGGTACATGTCTACTATGATGCGATAGATGAGCTTTAAACACTCAAGTATTTTAAAGACCTCAGGGGGAACACCATCTACTCCACTGGCACGATTGGTCTTAATGCTCTTTGCAGCAGCCTTCACTTCTGCAAAGGAGACATCGCCAATGGGAATATCTGGGAGTACAGACTCAGACACTTTTACTTCTATAAAGTTATCAGGCAATACCCTGTCATTATTGAGGAGCTTTTCAAAGTGGGCTTTCCAACCATTGATTGCCTGCTGTCGTCAGCATCATTGATGGCATCAACCTGTTGGTTTATTACCTCCTGTAGATTAGCAGAGTACTGCCTGTTCAGGGACCTAGATGCAGCCTTAACTGCATTCTTGGCCGCTGTAGTCTGTTTGAGTCGGGACTCTTTCTGCGCCTTATGAAGGTCATTTCGGCACTTCTGAATTTTGTTGTCAGTCCAGGGGGCCCTTTTCCTGTTTCGAGGGTATACAGGAACTGTTTCTGCAGCTGCTAACTTAACTGCTTCTGTAAAGGCAGTATAGCCCTCACAGTGATCTGCCGCATCTGCCTCATACCTGTTGCTCAGCTGTAGTGTGAAGCTGGATCTCACACTTGGCTGTTGCAACAGAGAGGACCAGTCATGCCGCGGCAAGGCAGATTTCGTTGTTCTGCTAGCACGCAGACTAAGTCTTTTTGATATGTTATAGGGAGTGTTCGTAATGCCAGTCAGTTTATATCTAATGTTGCTGCTGTGCTAAATGAGGCAACATCAACAGCTGAAGCACCCCAAACTTACGGTGGCACACCTATTACAACAACTACAATGGAGCCAACAACGAAAGGAATATTTACACAGGTAAGCAGTGATATAGTTACACAGGTAAGGAGATAATTAGTTACAAAAATACAGAGAGAAATTGTTACACAGGTAAAGTAATATACACAGTAGTTGCACAGTTAAAGAGATAAATTAAATTGGAGAGATACGCCTATTCCTACTATCGGAAGAGACGGTAACAATACCTGCAATATCCTACTGTAAAGTTTGTAAATCAAATCATAAATCCGACCTTCTCACCAAAACAGTAAACCCTAAGTAAGCGAATATATTGCAGTATCGATCTCTTTTAACCGGTGAGGCAGAAAACAGTCTACGAGCAGACAAACTTCGATAAAACAAATCCCGCGCAGCGAATCCTAAAATCAGGCTGACTCACTGACGGACTAAGGGGCTCGTATACTTTGCCGCGGTGTGATTTATATGGTTGGGCAAAGGGACGCTAGCTAGGTATAGAGGCAGATATTTGGAGATGTCTAACTAGCGAGCAAAGTGCAGTAAGGACGAAAGTTAATTTTATATATTTTGAGGTGTAAATAATTTCTAACGCGCGTGTTAATTCTGAACGGTCAAAAGCAGTTTTGCTCCTTCACATATATAATTACTGGGTACGGTGTGCATTTTACGAATATTCTAATTTTGTAACTTGTAGGTCCAATACTCACGAATGATAAGGTTCCTTCCCCTCTTGCGTATTTCCAGGACTCAAATTCAGGCATAAGGTTAATACTACGCCCAGAATTCGGCAATTTTAGGTACCAGGTCCCTGATACTAAGAAGAGATGTGTTAGTTTACTACTGTAGGCGTACGGGTACTAATAGCTATCCTGGCTCCTATCTAGAATTTTAGTCACCCAGGTAGTCCAGGTAACTTCCTATTAGGGCGTTGGCGGGGACACGGTAGATGTTAGTATATCCCTGATAGCCTCAATTTATTTGCGCCTAGCGTAAACTGCCCTACCGCCTGAACGGTACAATCCCCATTCAGGTGAAAACACAGCAACCCCCCTAGCCTACAAGTTCTGATGTAACGGACACCGTTGTACGGTAAATAGTCGCACACACACCTGTACTTAGCAAGAGTTAAGCGTACAGTTCGCTGCACCCTAACCAATGTGTATGCCTTGTACCGGTGTGCCTACGTCCTATCTGCGTACTAGTATCTGCTCTCTCTCCCTCCCCCCCGTAGGAATATGAAGGTCTACTGCGGTTTTCCCTGAATCAAGACAGTACAGTCCCTATGATGTAATTTTAGGCTTGCAGCGTGTCACTACGTCTACCTTTGATCTTTTGGTCTTATACTTAGGTAGCAAGGATCGAACGCTGTCTAACCTTTCAGGCGATGGGCGAATAACTTTAAATGGTATTGCGGGTTGTCTCTCGTCTACATTCCCGTGATGTTCCCGTTCATTGCTGCGGCCCGATCTCTAGCCGGCCATCCTGTCCCTGAGTTTGTTCACCGTAGTGAATTCATAGTAAAACAGAAAAGCTGAGAGAATATTCTGACTTTATTACAGAAGATACAATTATAATACAATGTAATCTGAGAATAAACTAAGCACGACAGAATATTGATAAGATAATAAAGTGAATACTAAAGTAGTAGTAGTGTAAGTAGAGATTAGATTAATGAACGAAATCGCACCTTTTTATACCAAATTTGTGCCGCAATCAATCGAGAAAATTCTCGATTGTTCTATAGATTCTAACAAGGTTTTAAAGATAGCTTATTGGTCCAGCTAATATATAACTTGCACGACATTGGTTACAATCAAATAACTACAGCCTTATTGGTACAGACAAATGCAATTAATTTGTAGCGGTTAATTTAAATGAGTTGAAATTCTGCACAAAAAATAATTCGCACTTACTAGGATTCGAACTCGATACCTACTACACATATAATTTCCAACGCTCTACCAACTGAGCTACTGAACCACTTGACCGATAGATACACGATAGATAGAACCAATACTAATGAGAACTCAAAGCAATCTTTACAAAGTTAATTCGAATAAAATAAAATTTTGAAAATCCACGGCATTTAGGGAATATAATTCTATACCGCTCCATGAAAACAGGATATTATCGTGCATAAAATATACGGTTTTCACCAATAATCAATCAAACTATGGAATACTTAGGGCGTACTTACATATTTACAATTAAATTTCAAACAATACTTCCTTTTTACGTAATGATTCGATACAAAAATAATTACAAATTCAAACTTTACGTATTTATGGCTTTACTAAGTAAGTACAATATAAATCTAAATTAAATTCACCAATATAAATCTATTGCATCTCAGATATTGCATAAATTCAAACAATTACAAATACAAATAAATGAAAACAATAAGAAAGGCTCGCAAGTCTTCCATCTACTATTGTATCTCAAATATTGCATAAATTCAAGTAATTACAAATACTTTCGTACCTAAATGTAGATTGCATAAGTTTTGGAATAATTACAAATATGAGTCTTTCTGAGCACAAATTTTTCTGTCTATAAAACTTTCTCTTTAGGTACAAATACTGCTTATAAGATATAAATTGCATAATATTCGGAACAATATAAATTGCATAAGTTCAGAATAATATAAATTGCATAAGTTCGAAATAATCACGTAAATATAAAATATAAATTCTTACTAAATATAAGTTTACTAAATATGAGTTCTTATTTCTAAATTTCATAAATTCGGAACAATACAAATTGCATAAGTTCGAAATAAGCACAAATATAAAATATAAGTTTACTAAATTTTCTAAATATAAAACATATAATTCGAAATAAATCACAAATCATAAGAAAGGCCCACGAGTCTTCCGTCCACCCTTGCCCTCCCTTTTATCGCTTAGTGGATCGAGCCCTGCCGCGTCCTCGAAAACTGCGCACAGGTGACTTTGCTCGCGATATGGGACTTGTGGGGCGAGTCACTGGTTTACTTGGGACGTTAAGAGACGGTGCGACTATTTCCTCACAAATTCGTCTATTTGGCATCCCAAAACCTCGACCAATTCCTCGTGACCGATCAGTCGTCACTACAGTCGGTAGAACGTCTGGGAACGCGTGAGAAGCGGACGACGCAGACCCAAGAGTAGCTTGCGCCCCCTGTTGATCAGCTGGTGTATGTCCCGATCCTCCTACCGGTTCTCTTGGAAGTGATACCGTATCCCGAGTAACTCGAATAGTCGGCTCAACTCCCTTGCGTTCTTCCACATTAATAATTTTCTTCAATTGTTGGCCCACTTTCTGGACCCGTATGATCCTACCCTGTCCGTCCTCCCGAGGGTGACGTGCAGACGGCGCAACCGGAGTGGCTGATATATTCGTCGCCTCTAGGACCTCTTCTTCCTCGAATACGCTCGCTCGTATACGTTTATGGTAAAACGCGGCTCGGTACGCCCATGCGACGGTTAACCAAGCTCCTTTATTCCGCTTTTCGGTTCGGAAACGATCAAATTCACCATACGTGATACGATTTACGACTTTCTGAAAATTCCACGTGTTTTTGTTATCCGGGTGAATCTGTAACAGATACTCGCGCACCACTCGGAATCCGCTGTCGTGGGGCAAAATATCAACAACCTCGATAAGTTCGTCATATTGGGGCATAGCGGAGATATATCCTTCCGACATCATCGTCTGGGGATTTACCGCCCAAAATCCGAGATGCGCTCTCATCGGAAACCGTCTTCTCTGTGCCGATACATGTTCGTCGGCCAAATCTTCCCACTCATCAAATAACTTCCTCACGAGTTTTACAGATTCGTGTTCATAAGGTATGTCTCTTAGTTGGCATTCAGATGCTCGATGTCCCTTTATATTGCAGTAAGTACACTGAGCCATAAATCTCCAGCAAGTATAAAAGGTATGAGACCCTTGATCCCCACACCATCCACAGATTAGCTGAGTCGTAGTAATGTGCTTTCCACTGCACTTTGCCATATGATGTCCAGCGACGCCACATTTACTACACATCGTATTAGCAGGGTACCACACTCGTTCGTATATAAGATCTCCAATCGGTCGAGCGCTTCCTCCCACACTATAATCGTAATCATCTGGGTCTATGGGTTGGTAGGTTTCTGAAGGTTGTAGGCAAACTATAGCATCTGTTGCTTCAAGTTGTCGAATCTCCGTCTGAGATTTCTTCGGGAGGTTCCTTTCAATCTCAAGAAGTTCCTCTAAAGGATCGTCGGCGATCGTAGTAGTTACGTTGAAATCATCACCGAGGTGACCGATAGACGCGCGCGTCTGCCGTGATTCATCCATAATCTCCACGATACGTTCTCCTTCATAGGGTAACAATGTAAACATAGATGGTCTTTCGATAAGAGATCCCGCACAGCGAAGATACACGTCTCGAAATATACTAAATCCTGCTCGAGTAAAGGCATTACACTGAGCGTCGGAGTTGTAGAAGGGTTCAAGGAATCGTCTAAACACGTCGGTACGAATTCTCCCTTCCATGTAGAACGTATGATCTTCTCCGAGACAAAGTGGATGTCTTTTGAGAGTCCGAGACACAATGTCGGCGATTAGGCAAACATTCACTGACGACTCTATTGCTAAATAATATTGTAAGACCGCTCTTGGAGGTGACGTAATAGCCCAATACACGCATCCTCTCCATTTAAGCTGTGATTCAAACTCACTCATATCTGGAGTATCACCTTCTCCATAAGTTTCAATATACTTGTTTCTTTTACCTTCCTTATAATCCCAATTGAATAACAGGTAGGAAATGTATCCAGTTCCAGTCTTCTGAGTATTATACTCACGAAAATATCCCTGTTCTATAGACCACAGAATAAGAGGTCGGGTGTCGACGTATGGTGTCGGTAGTCGGTCATCGCTGTCCGTCATGCCGGCGAAGTCGCTAATTAAATCCTCCCTTACTCCTGATCCAACCTTTACAACAGTTTTATCTAAAATCATGTTTCTTACCATCTTCGGTAGCATTCTAGCGTCAATATTACAAGCTTGGTCCATCTTCTTTACTATATCGGTGATAAGATGGTGTCGCTTTGTATTCGCTGGAGGTATCGGCATTCGTTTGTCGCTCCTCTGTCTACTGAAAACGTGCAGGACTCCGTCCGCCGCTCTAATCTGTATAGTCTTAGAAGTCAAACTCTGCTGATGACTGCCGCCCTCGTTATCGTAAAACATATAACCGTTTTCCTGAAACGATCTAAACGTCCTAGTCCATTCATCCAACAATTCTTCCGAAGGTTGCCAAATCTTCTCTATATCCTTATCCTCATCGAAACGAATAACCTTACCTCGCCAATCTGCGGCAATATCTGTATCCGACTCGAAGGTTCCGATTCCAATCCATAAACGAATCGTCTTGGTTAGATATCCTTTCAGATTACTCGGAGCTATATCGGCACCAGCTCTATCCAGTTCCTTAAAATCTTGGATATGAGGTGGAACGTTGTTCACGACCTTTTGAGTAATATGTCTACGTAAATCACATATCTTACTCATATCGCTGAAAACAACTGCAGGAAGAAACTCCAAGTTTGAAATGATTTCTGGATGATCCACGATGGGTATTTCGTACGTCGTATCCTGTCGGACTGGTATACTAATAGGAAAGTTGAGTGTCGTACTCAATGGTTTCGTAGCTGCAGTACTATACGGTTGCATTTCTCTTGGCCTCTCCGGGGATGCAATCTGTAGTCTCTGAATAACGTTTTGAGCGAAGTTTATGCTCTCGAAAACTTCCGGTGTCATCTCCTTAGCTGAAGTTTGATCGTGTGACGTCCAATGGCAAGGTAGGCTCGCGAGTCTTCCACCCCATTCTTCCATCTCACCTTTCTCGAAAGCCTTGTAGGCTCTGTATAGGCTAAGAGCTTCTTTCTTTTCGCGGGTTGACTGATTCGCCTCGTCCAGCG
Source organism: Nemertoderma westbladi (assembly GCA_032718475.1). Lineage (NCBI taxonomy): Eukaryota > Metazoa > Xenacoelomorpha > Nemertodermatida > Nemertodermatidae > Nemertoderma > Nemertoderma westbladi. Next base: position 13,335 of record JAUCBJ010000160.1, on the reverse strand, counting down.
TAAGTTCAAATACATCGGGTTCAACAACCTTAGGTGGGTAAATGACAGTTTCTCCCGCCTTTGGTCCGGTCATAGCAAATGAATGATATGGATTCGATAAAGGATACCCTCCTTCCTGGTAGCGTAGTTGTTGATGATTCGAACATCTCGCCAATATCGGTTCGGGATTTTCCTTATTCAAACGCATCGGAATCGCATTTCGTTGTTCACGCATACAAGAACCGCATTGATAATAAAGTTTATAAACTGAAAATGCTTCCTTGGTTTCTCTATCGTCCCCTCGAGTTCGTCTGTAAAGATGCATTCCATCGAATTCATCGCGTACCGCAGGCATAGGTTCGTGCGCCTTTAGGTATTGCATGGTATGATACAAACGACTAATTTCAGTATCGGGGTCTTCGCTAATGTCTCCCGTATCACACAAAGCATCGTACGGGTAAAGTTCGTTGAAGGTTTGGCGCAAACTTTCGATTCTTTCGTTTAATGCGTTTTGCCTTCTCTTTAATACATTCGAGTCATATTTAGTTCTCGCGAGTTTCGCTGTACTTTCCGATAATTCTTTTATACCAAATATAGTGTAATCCTTGGCTCCAAATCTTTCGAATGGCGCTGCTGCCTCCTCTTGGATATCATATCCCCATCTCGGCTCTCCTTGTATCCCTTTCTCCATAATTAGGGTGTAGTTACATAATCATTACTACTAGAGGGAATACAACAGAGTTTGTAGTTAGTTGTGAGGAGACGTGAGAGTTTCGTCTGCCCTTTTGGCTCGACAACGCTCTAACCTCCTACCCATAGCCTAAGATCTAGGGTTTCTTTAATGACACGCTGCTTCTTATCTAAAATTTTTTTTTTGCCGAAGTAAAAACGAATTTGGGCTAAACTGGCCGTGAGTCTAAAATACTCACCTTTTGATCCCAAACTATTATCAGAAAATAAGCAGTCAAGAATTAGTAATAAATATAGGGGAGTCTATTTTGACGTAACTTATTGAAACAAGACCGTGTAAAATTTAATTAAAAATTTTAAGAAAGGCTCGCAAGTCTTCCTCTCTTGTTTCTCTAATTTTAAGTTCCACCCGACTGTACCCTGAAATCTATTCACTGGAGAAAATTTTAAAAATTTTTCAAATCCAAATGGATTGTCTAAAATTTCGAAAATGTCTCAATATTGTGAGTTCCAAGTAGAATTCCATTTCTTATACCTACAAATCCCGCTCCTATGTGACACATAAGGGTACTACCCTCAATGTTCACATATAAAGACAATGGAATTCTACCGCTGTCCTTACTACGGTGTACAGGTACGTGGAAATCTATTTGTAAACTCCTAATTATTTACTAGTATTAGGTGGAGATTTGTAGTCTCCAGACTCGTTACGAGTCTCTTCAAGAAGTACGAGACGTTGAGTCGGTCTGTCTACTGTGCGACCCTCAATTGTTCGTACCGTCACAGTTCTTGTCACTCCATCCATAGATGGATGTGTGGCTAAAATGACACCTGTTATCCAGAAGCGTCTTTTTAGATTCACTTCTGCCAACAGCACGTGATCTCCCGGCTTTAATGCGCGGGTGTTATTATACCAGTTTGTTCTGGCAGAAATAGAGGGCAAATAATGGTTTTGCCATATTTCCCAGAATTTGTTAGCCAGTAGTTGCGTGATTTTCCACGCTTTTCTCACGTAACTATCGCTTTCCATTGGAATGGAAATCGGCGTCAATGTGGTCGGTGCCTGCATAAGCAGGTGTGCTGGTGTTAAAGCGAACTGAGATTGTTTGTCATCGGGTACTAATACTATTGGTCTAGTATTTAGTATTGCCTCGATTTCAACAAACAATGTTGTCAGTTGGTCGTCTGTTAATATGTGGTTTACTGGAATGACCTTTGCCATGGCCGTTTTGATAGATCTAATCAATCTCTCCCAGACTCCGCCTCTCCAAGGACTATCTGGAGGATTAAACTTCCAAACAATCTTGTGAGGTTGCAGTTCGTTCGAGATTTGATCATGATCTAATCTCTTAAAGGCTCTAGCAATCTCATTCCGAGCACCAACAAAGTTTGTCCCTTGGTCTGAGTACAAGCATTTTACTAGTCCGCGTCTAGCGATAAATCGCCGCAGTGCTAGTATAAACGCGTTGGTGGAAAGATCCATCACACGTTCAATGTGAACTGCCCTACTGGACATACATGTGAAAATCAGTCCCCAGCGTTTTACTAGTATACGTCCACGTTTAGTATGTATGGGACCAAAGCAATCAATTCCAGTCTCTGTAAAAGGTGGTCTGAATGCTTGAAGTCGTGCTTGTGGTAGTTCACTCATTTCTTGGGTACCTATTCTAGAATGTACCTTTTTACAAATAATACACGTACGTGTCACTGAACTTAATGCTTTACTGGGTCTAATTAATACAAATCTAGTACGTAAGTAGGAAAGACAGTGGTGTCTTCCAGCGTGTTTCAGATGTAAATGTGCGTCCAGTATCATTGCACGTTGTAGTTCGTGATGTTGCGGTATTATTATTGGGTACCTAAAGTTTGTGTTAAAGTCAATGTTTTGAAGCCGAGATTTATGACAAAGTAAGCCATTATAAATTATCGGACTCCAACTCAGTATCGGTGACGACTTGATTGGTTGACCTTGATGTATAGATGTGAATTCGCGCGCGAAATATCGCAGTTGGTAATGGCGAATTAATTTAATCTCACACCTGTCAATCTCAGCCAATGTAAGTCGACGTGTAAAGTCACGTTTGCCTTTAACGTATTGTACAAAACGTACAATCCACGCTAATTTTCGGCAAGCGTTTGACCAAGAGTCTGTTAAGTTTACGATACGGTCGACGTAAGTATTTGTGACGTCATCAGGTAAGTCAATGGAGAACTTGGAAGGTTTTGAATTACTAGAAGGGCCCACGGGTCCGCCGGTAAGTATTCCCTTGTTGACTGTTGATCCGTCCGGGTCTACAAGTAATTTGTCCTTCTTCGTCTTCTTACCTTGATCGTCAGTACTTTGTAAGTCGATCGTTAATGGTGGTTTGAACTCTATGGGGTCAGCAGGTTTCGGTAAACTTATTTTCCTGCCGACATTAATCCCAGGTCTCACCATAGGTTGTAAGTTCGGTATGTCTCTTGAGCGCAAAGTAACACCTGTATTTACATTAGCGTAGGTACTACCCACATCTGCAATACATGAGGTTTCACCATGCTTATGGTTGCTCAAGTGTGTCAAAATTGGTAGTTTGTCAATACAAGGCCGCTCCAATAGGGAAACTGCGGCTTTACTGTTAGTTGATACATTACTAATGTCCGGTAGAACATTTTGTGATGTTTCTGACAAAATGTCTAGTCGACTGTCTAGTAATGTGTCTGGCGATACGTCTGGTAACGTATCTGGTAGTTTGTCAATAGAAGGCCGCTCCAATAGAGAAACTGCGGCTTTACTGTTTGTCAGTGTGTTACTAGCGTCTGGTGGAACATTTTGTGATATGTCTGGCAAAATGTCTGGTTGACTGTCTAGTAACGTGTCTGGTTGACCGTCTGGCGATATGTCTGGTGTAGAAAGGCTCGCAAGTCTTCCTCTCTTGACCTTTGAAGTTATATCCTTCCATTTCGCCTTCGGTTTTTTCTTTAGTTTCGCCGCCGTCGTCCTTTTCTTTGTCTTCCCCTTTTTTGGTTTCTTGATTTCGGCGTCCTTAGGAATGGTGTTGGACTTGTTGTCGTATAACGGAGGCCAATCTTGTGTCGATTTCTGCAAGAACTGGGGTCCGTGTTGCCAAAACTCTTTGTTCTCCGGTTTACAGAATTCCTCAGGCATCATTCCTCGCGACGCAATATCAGCTGGGTTTTGTGGTCCGGGACAATGTCGCCAATCCTCTTTTATCGAACGGTCTAGAATCTCTGCGCGACGGTTAGCTACGAATGTCTTGAATTCGAGTGTGTCGTTGTTTATGTAAAATAAAACCAACGTCGCGTCAGTCCAATAAAATATCTGTAAACTCGACTGTAGTTCTGTCTGTATGAGGTTCACGATGGTGGTTGACAGGGTCGCGGCTTGTAGCTCGGCTCGTGGTGTCGTCATATACTTAGTAGGCATGGTCTTAGCCTTGGAAGTAATGAGCGAAACATCGAACTCGTCTGATTCTACTTGTCTGCGCAAATACGCTGCCACACCAAACCCGTTGTCACTGGCGTCGGAAAAACAGTGTAGTTCCAAGTTGTCAGGAAATGTACTCTGTAATGGAAAGTAAACCCTGGGTATGGAATAATCCTCTAACGAAGACAATTCCGCCTCCCAGGTCTTCCATAAGTCCACTTGATCTGATGAGATCGGCTCGTCCCACGTTAGTCCATCCTTCCATATACTGCGCATATAAATGCGGGCTTGCAGTATCACTGGACTGATGAATCCTAACGGGTCGAACAATCGGCTCAACTTTGACAAGCATGATCTCTTGGTCAGTGTGTTTCCTTGACTGTCCAGTCTCACCTTCACTCGAAAGTTGTCTGTGTTTGGGTCCCAAAAGAGCCCCAACACCTTAGTCGTCGGTAGTGGTTCGAACTCTAGGTCTATGTCACCACCTCCACGCTCAGTAGTTCCGAATGAGTCAACTAATTCGGCACTGTTTGAGGCGAATTTGGTGAGGTTAAAACCTCCGCTCGCCAAGCAGTCCCGTAATTGATGTGCTACTGTTGTAGCACGTTCTACTGTGTCGCAACTCTGTAATCCGTCGTCAACGTAAAAGTCACGTTCTACAATTCTAATTATCTCTGGGTCATACAGATGTTTCTGATCTCTAGCGGCTTGCTTCAAGGCGTACATCGTACAATTTGGGCTGTCTCTGGCACCGAAAACGCGAACTTGCATTTGGTAAGTCGCTGGTGGTAGACTTAAGTCCCCTTCCGGATACCAGAGAAACCGCAAACTGTCTCTGTCTCGCTCTAACGCTTTTACTTGGTGAAACATCGCTTCAACGTCACAAGTAAAGGCTACTTGGCGCTGACGGAAGCGCATAATCACCCCCATAAGATAATTATTCATGTTCGGTCCATCCATCAACTCACTATTGAGGGACATTCCCTCAAATAGAGCCGCACAGTCATTGACTACACGTACTTTGTCTGGTTTATCGGGATGTCTCACATAGTGATGTGGCAGGTAGTATGTCTGGTCGGTCACTCGCTCCGGGTTAGTCATTCTGATAGCGTATCCCTTCGTCAAATACGTCTCCATCTGAGTGTTATACTGCAGATGGGCTTTCTCGTCCTTTAATAGACGTTGTCGGATTGAGTGTAGACGTCTTAAAGCCAGTGGGTAGTTATTTATAAGTTTAGGACTTTGGCTACGCCATAACATCCCCACCTCGTAATGTCCGTCCTCCGTCTGTCGGATAGTATCCTCCATGATCTTTAGAGATTGTTTCTCCTGTTCCGACATACAAGGGTCGTAGCTACCAGGTTCAGCCGTATCTTGTTCTAACCACCTGATAGTCTTCTCCGTTAATTCTTTGTCCAAGGCGGCTTGTTCCAACTGATGAATTTTCAACGCGTCATCGTCGATATCGATGGGCACTGTTGAGGTTATTGGGGTAGGTAGACTCGCAAGCCTATCATCTGTCGTCGATGGAATCTCTAGCTGACTCGTCTTCTCCCCAAGTTCTAAACTCACCTTGTGGATTAGCTGCTCCTTGTGACTTATCATACTAGTTACACGTCTGTCATGTTTTGTCGACTGTAGCGTAGTATGGTTCACGTCGTGTGAAAAGGAATGAATTGAATTTGTAGTTAATAAACTACATGTACTCTGTACATCGTCTTCCTCGTCACTTACGTCTAGTGTGCGCACAGGCGCTCGTGTATACCACCCTATCGGCGTTCTGCAGGCGTATGCGTTTCCTGCTACAACTGCCGATGGTCTGGTTTCCCACACCTGATGTAGGTTGAATTGGTCCGTCCCGATCAGCATTGCTACTGATCTATAATTGACAGGACATTCGGGTACACCAAGGTGTCTGAAATACTTACGGTCCTCCAGAGATTGTTCCGGCACTGGACCTAGTAGGTTACTAAAGTCCTTCGTGGCCGCAAAGGTTAGATCTCTAAAGGGTAACAAAGATCTCTCCCTCTCGCTGTGTTGCGATTTTGGAAGAAGAGAGTCTAAGTCCAACTTAACTCGTGTCACTGGTATTGCACGCTGGCCATGCATACTACTTACTGTATAACTTACGTGTTTACCTTGTCTGAGATCCGTTACGACGTCAGCTATCTTTTCATCCACGTAACTGTGAGATGAGGCTGAGTCTAGAATCGCGTAAATCCTCTTACTCCCTTTTGTGCCAGTAACTTTAATCGGGATTACACTGAATCCCTTCAGTTGGTCAGTGGTCAGGAGCGCGATTGACGGTTGTTCGTCTCCATTAGAATATTCGTCGTCGTCTGATTCTTCGTCCGACGATCCGGATTGTTCTGAAAAGCAATCCTCTATATGGGTCACGAAAGTCGGAGTCGTTTTCGATTCTCGTTTTCGGTAAGCCGCATCACATCTCGCTGCTGCTTCCGGGTGTTCCCTGGCGAAGCGTTTCGTCGGCGTGTGGCTGTCTGTGTGGAGCAGACCGTCGTGGTTGCGTCCACAGGATGGACAAGTGTCGGTATTTGGGCAATCCTTACGGACGTGTCCGTGTCGCGTACACCGCCAACAAGAGTCCAGTGGCCGTATCTGCAGCCGTCGTTCTTCTGAGTTCAACTCGCGAAATTGTCGACAACCTCGTAACTTGTGACCAATATACCGCTTACCTAAATGTTCGCAGTATTGGCAGCCGTTGAAGTCGGCGCTGAGTTGCTGTCTCGTCTGTTTCGTCCCAATGGGCGCAGATACTCTATTACCGTCTGAGAATTGTCGTGATTCCGTCGGTGTGGCGTAAGTGGCCGTCTTTGTGGATGTTGTCTGGGGTTTTTGTCGGTTGGAGGATGGCAGTGTGATCCCTTCTGCCACGATGTGCTGGTCGGTATAGTTAGATCGAGTTTCTACTACCGCCTCCCTGGATATTAAAAGGTACACATCTTCTAATTTTAAGAATCCTCCCCGCTCCTCTCGCTGGTATTCGACCTTCCTCCACTCCCGACGAAGTCGATGGTGGAGTCGTCCTATTATCTTTAATAGAACTGTAGGGGTATTCCCGTAATCAAGTTGTCCAATTGATCTTAAGGTAGTGATAGCGTTCTTAATCTCGTCAGCCAGTTTTAGTAAGTCGACGGGTTTAGTGATAGCCCCTCCCTTACAGAGTTCCTCTATTACTGACCTGGCCATACTCACTGTACCTCCGTATATCGAAGTCAAACGATCGTACGCTAGTTCGAAAGCGTCCGGTACACCGACGAAAGTCTCCGCCAAACGTTTAGGTTCTCCTGACAACGTTTGGAGCAGGTAATTGAACTTCTCCCGTGATGTAAAGGCGCACACGGCGATCTGGGATTCGATATAGTCTACGAAGGTATGCCAGTGTTTTGAGCTACCGGAAAACTTCGGTGGTTGTTGTACCGGCAATCCTTGTCTGGCTGCGAATTTTGCTATCTCCTCAGCAACGTTCAGAGTTTCGCGTCCTTGGTTGGTAACCTGGTTGATGTTCTCCCTTCTTGGCGCTTTTCCCTGATACGATGTGGGGTTTGAAGGTACCGGTCTTTGTGGTGCCTTCGGGTGTCTATTGTGTTCGAATTCGGTGTTCCTCGAACTATCGGTTTGAACTTCCTCCAGACGCTCCTCGATCTGAGCCAACTTGTTGACAACTGGTCGCAGAATGTCGGCGAACTGTTGTGTACTAATTGCGTCCGTTGGTTGTAACGCCTTCTGTGTTGGTGTATTCTGTGGAGGATTGTCTGCAAAGGAGTTGTCTGAACGCTCGCGTTTATATTCATCGGCCGCCCCTGTTCTAAATACCTCGCGTTTCGGGTAATCCGATTCGCTCGAAGTACTACTATCATCTGGATATGGTGGTCGACGTGCTCGCATCCGTTGCGTCGTTCGAATTCTAACGGCTCGTTTCGGAACATCGTCCACTGATCTCCGTTGTTCGGTAGGCTCACAAGTCTTCCTCGAAGTCGTAGATTGCGATGTAAACTGGTTGAACGGTCGCGTCTCCACTGTTCTCCGTTGTTCGGTAGGCTCACAAGTCTTCCTCGAAGTCGTAGATTGCGATGTAAACTGAACCGGTGGGCGAATGACAGCATTTGAAACAACTGGCCTTGTAGGTCGAAACGTCATTGGGTAAGCGTAATGTGTAACGGGTTTAGGCGTCAAAGGTGGACTCACCTGTTTTGTCGTCAGTAGCGCAGGTCCGGTCAATAAACTACTACGATCTGTAATCGGTGGGTTACTTACCTTGACTCTCGGAATAGGCGACGACGTTGCTCTTGGCGGTGTAAACTTGTCCGGAATAACAAACCTGTGTTCCGTCGCACCATGGATAGGAGAAATATCACTACTACCCGCAATCGAAACAGGTTCCTTAGTCGTAACCGGTGCAAACATATGAGTTACCTGTGGGAATCGTTGACACACGTCTTTTACTAATTGTCGTTCCCGTCCGGGTGCTCCTACGCTTCCTTCCTTCTTCCGTTCCTGAATTTGGCGATGTCTTACCTCTAACTGGTCCAAATCATGTCCGTCGCGAGATCTCATCGATCGATCGCGGGCTAGAAGATCCAGATTTTCCTTAGTTTCGGCTAATTCTCTCGCCCTCTTCTCAAGTTCGAAACGAAGTTTAACTTCCTTTTCTCGTTGTTCCGTTTGTTGTTGTTGCGCCTCGAACTCTGCTTGTCGTATCGCTTGTTGGGCTTTTATTTGCCGTGTCTTCATCTCGACTCTGGCTTCCGAAACTACTCTTTGTCGCTCTAACTCTGCCGCAGCCGTTTGTCGCTCTAACTCTGCCGCAGCCGTTTGTCGCTCTAACTCGGCTGTTGCCGTTCGTTGCGCTAACTCGGCCGTTGCCGCTTGTTGGGCAATGTCCAACTCTAACCTTTCCATTTCGGCCGCTTCGAGTTCGGCTTGTTCCTGCAGATGAGAGATTCTCGCTACATTCGCAACACGTATTTTCTCTTCCTCTACTGCTGTTTGTATCATTAGAAGTTGAGCTTGTTCTTCTATCTCGTGTTGCTGTCTGTAGAACTGCTGCTGTTGTCGAGCAACTTCTGACGTGACTATACTTCCTTCGCAGATTTCGCTACGAATACTTACCAATGATTGATTTAGTATTCCCGGTGCCGATTCGATTTGTGCGAATGAAGTTTCCCTCGTGTATTCCGGCACGGTTTCCAAATCGCCGACGTCTTCGCCGCACATGCGTAAGTGGTCCGTCAGGTGTTTTAATTGTCCATCCAGTCGGTACAGTTCCTGTTCTTCCTCGGGCTGTAATAATTCGTCCGAAACTGACTCACCTAACAACTGGTCCGCTTGTTCCTGTTGTATCTGTCTAATCGTCGACTTAAACTGAATCAGTTTCTCTCTAGTGATCATTAGTTTCTCGAGGATTCTAAGTTGAGTATCCATGTCCTGTCTCTGTCTAGCTAGATCTTGTAGGCCAACTAGGTTATCTACGGACTTGTGTACTCTACTCTGTACTCTAACCTGGAGGGTGTAGAACTCGAATCGAGACATCGGAGCGGTCAACCCGTCTAATATGCGTTGGCCTTCTCCAATGCTCCTGGTTATATGCGCCATGTATCCTCCGACGCTTCTAACCACACTTTCTGTGCTTCCTGCTGAACTTACCAATTCCGTTTCCCTATATCTAGGTTGCGGAACAGTTAGAAAGTCCTCGGTCCTGCCGTCGCCTCGTACTACGGCATCCGGTACTCCCGTTGGATGTACTGGTGACGCACACGGTGTAGGTTCGGTAGGCTCGCGAGTCTTCCCCTGTTGTTCTTCCGCTGCTGACTTATCTCCGTCACATGAGTCATAGTCGGTTTGTGTATTCTTCGTATAGTCTTGTTTGTCACTCATTTCAGTAGTTGTAAGTCAAGTGAAGTGAGTGTCAAAGTATCGAGTTTACCGTATTTGTATAAAACGGTACTAATTACAGTCATATAAAATTAGCCTACCGGCCGATTTTATAGCAGATGGATAAAATTAGCCTAAACGGCCAATTTTACAGCAAATAAATGTCACGGAATAAGTATATAATAAAATTAGCCTAGCGGCCAATTTTATAACAAATAAATCGGATAACGATATGCGTTATCAAAGGTAAATTAAATACAATAATACGGACTAATTCAGCAATGAACAAAGAAATCATACGGAATGCATAAATGCTTGAGACAGTGGAACCCACAATAATTTTTAACTAATACGGTAATGCCTAACTTATTTATGCAACTTTTCGAACTCACCCACTCCAATAATTCTCCAGAAAAACAGATTCCCAGATACAAACCGGACGTGAACCTTTCCGTTTTTAACGTTGCGGACGAAACGCGATTTTCCCAACCAAAGTTGTTGAGTTATCTATCTCCCAAACTTGCTAAACACGGTCTTGCTCCCGTTACAGTCTAGAAATGAGTTCTGAATCCTGAAAAACAAAAGAGTTAGGTTTTACTTTACGAAAATTTTGTACCGGTACAATATGGTATTTAAACCCTTTTAAACACCGGTATTCAATTCCAAAATATTTTACACGCGGTTCAAATCAAATTTTTATTTCAAAAAATTAGCACTTAGCTAATCAAATACAAATTTTTACCTCAAAATACAAAATTTTCAAATAACTTTAGTCCTACCGAACCGTAGTTCAGTAAAACATATTCCTACTAAATTAGGAAATATGTTAAAATAATCATATTCCTACTAAATTGGAGAGATACGCCTATTCCTACTATCGGAAGAGACGGTAACAATACCTGCAATATCCTACTGTAAAGTTTGTAAATCAAATCATAAATCCGACCTTCTCACCAAAACAGTAAACCCTAAGTAAGCGAATATATTGCAGTATCGATCTCTTTTAACCGGTGAGGCAGAAAACAGTCTACGAGCAGACAAACTTCGATAAAACAAATCCCGCGCAGCGAATCCTAAAATCAGGCTGACTCACTGACGGACTAAGGGGCTCGTATACTTTGCCGCGGTGTGATTTATATGGTTGGGCAAAGGGACGCTAGCTAGGTATAGAGGCAGATATTTGGAGATGTCTAACTAGCGAGCAAAGTGCAGTAAGGACGAAAGTTAATTTTATATATTTTGAGGTGTAAATAATTTCTAACGCGCGTGTGTAATTCTGAACGGTCAAAAGCAGTTTTGCTCCTTCACATATATAATTACTGGGTACGGTGTGCATTTTACGAATATTCTAATTTTGTAACTTGTAGGTCCAATACTCACGAATGATAAGGTTCCTTCCCCTCTTGCGTATTTCCAGGACTCAAATTCAGGCATAAGGTTAATACTACGCCCAGAATTCGGCAATTTTAGGTACCAGGTCCCTGATACTAAGAAGAGATGTGTTAGTTTACTACTGTAGGCGTACGGGTACTAATAGCTATCCTGGCTCCTATCTAGAATTTTAGTCACCCAGGTAGTCCAGGTAACTTCCTATTAGGGCGTTGGCGGGGACACGGTAGATGTTAGTATATCCCTGATAGCCTCAATTTATTTGCGCCTAGCGTAAACTGCCCTACCGCCTGAACGGTACAATCCCCATTCAGGTGAAAACACAGCAACCCCCCTAGCCTACAAGTTCTGATGTAACGGACACCGTTGTACGGTAAATAGTCGCACACACACCTGTACTTAGCAAGAGTTAAGCGTACAGTTCGCTGCACCCTAACCAATGTGTATGCCTTGTACCGGTGTGCCTACGTCCTATCTGCGTACTAGTATCTGCTCTCTCTCCCTCCCCCCCGTAGGAATATGAAGGTCTACTGCGGTTTTCCCTGAATCAAGACAGTACAGTCCCTATGATGTAATTTTAGGCTTGCAGCGTGTCACTACGTCTACCTTTGATCTTTTGGTCTTATACTTAGGTAGCAAGGATCGAACGCTGTCTAACCTTTCAGGCGATGGGCGAATAACTTTAAATGGTATTGCGGGTTGTCTCTCGTCTACATTCCCGTGATGTTCCCGTTCATTGCTGCGGCCCGATCTCTAGCCGGCCATCCTGTCCCTGAGTTTGTTCACCGTAGTGAATTCATAGTAAAACAGAAAAGCTGAGAGAATATTCTGACTTTATTACAGAAGATACAATTATAATACAATGTAATCTGAGAATAAACTAAGCACGACAGAATATTGATAAGATAATAAAGTGAATACTAAAGTAGTAGTAGTGTAAGTAGAGATTAGATTAATGAACGAAATCGCACCTTTTTATACCAAATTTGTGCCGCAATCAATCGAGAAAATTCTCGATTGTTCTATAGATTCTAACAAGGTTTTAAAGATAGCTTATTGGTCCAGCTAATATATAACTTGCACGACATTGGTTACAATCAAATAACTACAGCCTTATTGGTACAGACAAATGCAATTAATTTGTAGCGGTTAATTTAAATGAGTTGAAATTCTGCACAAAAAATAATTCGCACTTACTAGGATTCGAACTCGATACCTACTACACATATAATTTCCAACGCTCTACCAACTGAGCTACTGAACCACTTGACCGATAGATACACGATAGATAGAACCAATACTAATGAGAACTCAAAGCAATCTTTACAAAGTTAATTCGAATAAAATAAAATTTTGAAAATCCACGGCATTTAGGGAATATAATTCTATACCGCTCCATGAAAACAGGATATTATCGTGCATAAAATATACGGTTTTCACCAATAATCAATCAAACTATGGAATACTTAGGGCGTACTTACATATTTACAATTAAATTTCAAACAATACTTCCTTTTTACGTAATGATTCGATACAAAAATAATTACAAATTCAAACTTTACGTATTTATGGCTTTACTAAGTAAGTACAATATAAATCTAAATTAAATTCACCAATATAAATCTATTGCATCTCAGATATTGCATAAATTCAAACAATTACAAATACAAATAAATGAAAACAATAAGAAAGGCTCGCAAGTCTTCCATCTACTATTGTATCTCAAATATTGCATAAATTCAAGTAATTACAAATACTTTCGTACCTAAATGTAGATTGCATAAGTTTTGGAATAATTACAAATATGAGTCTTTCTGAGCACAAATTTTTCTGTCTATAAAACTTTCTCTTTAGGTACAAATACTGCTTATAAGATATAAATTGCATAATATTCGGAACAATATAAATTGCATAAGTTCAGAATAATATAAATTGCATAAGTTCGAAATAATCACGTA
>JAUCBJ010000159.1:0-61056 GCA_032718475.1 Nemertoderma westbladi | reverse complement strand
AATGGCTGTTTCCATGTCAGCAACCAGCTGCTAGATGTCGTAATATGAATCATCACGGCTAAGCTGTGAAAGGTGGTTGGTGCATTACAAGTTTTTTGTCTTACCATGTCCGCTAAAACACGTATATAGCAGAATGATTTTTATGTCCGTTAAAACACCTGTAAAGGTACCTTGCGGGCGAGGGGAATATATATACAGTTAGGAAACCCTTTTTAGAGTATTCCAGCGCCTGGGGGGGAACTGGCCAGCAAAGGCAAACGTATCAGTTATCCCACAAAAGCTCTTACAAAACCATTAATAGAAACGGCGTTTCGGCCGGCTTTAGGCCTCTTCAGCAGTACTGCCAAGTACTGGACACCCCATTTCCAAAGATGTATAGCTGTCACTAGTAGTGGTGATTGTCAAGATACGAGTGGCGATTCTCCTATTATTCTGATTGCTGGCAGAGTCTCCAGGTGGCAGTGGTTGTAGAATCACCAGCCAGGGTGGCAGTGGTAGTAAAGATGTCAGCCAGGGTGGCAACGTGGCAGTGGTAGTAGAAACAACAGCCATGATTGCAACGTGGTAGGTAGTGGAAACAACAGCCAGGGTGGCAATGGATGTAGAGTCAACAGCCATGGTGGCAGTGGTAGTAGAAACAACTACCAGGGTGGCAGTGATAGTAGAAACAACAGCCAGGGTGGCAGTGGTAGTAGAGACGACAGGCCAGTGCCAGGCAGTTTTGAAAGAGATGGATTATAGAATTATATTCCCTAAATGCCGTGGATTTTCAAAATTTTTATTTTATTCGAATTAACTTGTTAAAGATTACATTGAGTCCTCATTTGTATTGCTATTTCTATTTGTACGCCTATTATTCAAGTGGTTCAGTAGCTCAGCCCAAAAACAGACCAAAAACAGTTGGCCCTGAAGTGCGTCCTAGGTGCGTCCTAGGCTAAGCTGAGGTCCGTCCTAGGCAGAAGGCTAAGGTACGTCCCAGGCAGAGACACGTTTGATTGGTTGTTCCACTTAGCTAGCTAGGGAATTCCATCTTAAATCCAACTTAGTAACAGAGGCCTGTGATTGGCTAATTGAGAATTCATAAGCTGTTTGTAATTGAAATGGGACGCCGAGAATGGATTGTACTATGAATTAATAATAAATTCAGACGTAACTAAGTATTTCATTACGGAAAAAAATTAACAAAAAATATGTGAATGCTCCATTTGAATATTTTTAATTTGCATTCTTGTTTAAATCAAACAAACATGTAAATAATGAGTTGTGTGGTGTATAATATCATAAAGTATGTGACCCTACATCTAAGCATAGCTGCATAGAACTTGCTTCATTGTATCTTGACGCAGTGGACAGCGGCCTTGTATTGTACATAACCAACCAGTGTCTATCTCTCTCTCTGGGAAGCCAAGCACATACTGTAGACTCCATTATGTGGGTTACTTGTACTGGTAGTAGGTGCCACCAGGTCAAGGCTTGGTTATTGGTTACCAGCCTGCCACCCTGCTGTACTCTGTATACATTTGACTTAACACAGCAGACCCAGCAATGAGTCATCAATGTGTCAACAAACAACTACTGACGAAACACCAACTTTACAAACAATTACTGACAAAACACCTACTGTACAAACAACTACACTGGCGAAACACCAACTATACAAACAAACTGACGAAACACATATTGTACAAACAACTACTGGTGAGACACCTACTGTACAAACCACACCTATTAGTGTCCCTGCAATGACATTACTACCTACAGGAACCCCCCCCCCCCCCCCCCCCCCCTCCACCTCCACCTCCAACATTTAAGTGGCAGACAGATCCTGCGCCGGACGCTGTCGGCAAGGCCTCAATGAGAAATGTACAGCAAAGCCGGAATCGGGTTGGTACTGGTCAAACGGCTCCACCAAATTTCAATCCGGATATGGAGGAAATATGGCTTAGTGTATTTCAATCCATTCTGGCAACTGTATCAGGTAGAGCCATGGTCGATAAGGCTATGTCCTTGTACCAAAAGACTTTTGAAGAATGTACCCAGGTTGCCATAAGAGACAAGGTTCCGACTACCTTGTTTCAGTTTCTTCTGCTTTAGCCAAGAACTGGTTACTTGACAGGCAGAAGAAGCGCAGCCTGGCGTCTAATTATGGAACTGAGAATAAACATTCCGCTGACGTAGATCAATGACTTGGGGTAACTCGTGTCCAGGGGACATCAAGAGCTGCTACAACAGCCTTTCATCGTGAACCACCTGTCGCTGAGGTAAATATCGCCCCAGCTGTACTCACAGAGGGCATTGAAGAATTACGAACGACACCTCCACCACATCTTCCCCAGGCTCAGAAAGACAGTATTATTTTAGCGGCAAGAATGCTTAGAGCCGAAACGAAATTGATATAATTTGGTTTGGGGCCAAATGTGGCTATAAAGGGGAAGTGGCGGTGCCCAGTTGTCACCGATATTTTACCGCCGAACATGATGCACCAGATGAACAAGTACATCGGAACATCGCTGTGGGGAACGATTGGGGAACGGGGAGTATTTGATGACAGATGACCTATCGATTATCTATCTTTATGAACGTCAAAAGGGAGAGCGCATGTTACTGCGTAAGTAACGCTACCTGTAGGCTACATAACTTTTCAGTGTTTGATCCCATAACTTTACAGTTTTGTGGCTTAATTTACACGCACTACCAACGTTCGTTCGTGTAACAACTAAGTTACTTATACTTGTGTTACAGGCCACTCTGATCAGCAAAATACTACACAAAGTATCGTATATAATTTATTATATTGCAAGTTTACCGATGTACAATTTTAACATATGTTCAATTTTACCGTATGTAAATAGTTTTTTTTATATTACAGTATAATAATATTCTGTAATTTAGGAAGGACCTACGTTTTTATACAGTAATAGCTCAATTTATTATAATAGCTAATATAAGTTCAATATAACGTCGTGTATAACGGTATACCTTTTTTCGTGCCATTTAACATAATGGCACGAAAAGAAGGTATACCGTTATTTAATTACATAAACGTTTCACTGCAGTTAAATTGTGTAATGCTGCATTTACAGTATTTAATCAATAAATATTTATCTACTAATTATTAAAAGCAAAGAAATGTGTGTATTATTCCAATTTTTATTTTCTCTTAATTTCAAACCCTCTTTTTTATTTTCTTTCCCTTTCGCCATTGTTCTCTTTTTTAACGCAACACGTGGGCGTGGGGTGGGCTTTCGCGCTGCACGAGAGTGAGTTAGTAAGCCTAGATGACAATATATTTAGCACCACCTAGCGGCGGACCACGAAATTGTGCGACGCCAGAAACTGCGTGATTTAATTGAGACCAAAGATTAGACCGACATACGACATACCGTCAGACAAACAGACCGACAGACACGAGGTTGAGATAGGGATACTTGTAAGCTAAGATCGATAACTTTCTTGTCTTTTTCTTTCCTTTCCGTCCTTTCCCTTTTTATCCTTCCCTTTCTTTCCCCTTTTCTCTTGCCCCTCTTTTTCCTCCTTTGTTGTCATTTTTTCTTCCCCCCTCCAATCAGGCTATCTTACCCCAGCCCAAAAACAGACCAAAAACAGTTGGCCCTGAAGTGCGTCCTAGGTGCGTCCTAGGCTAAGCTGAGGTCCGTCCTAGGCAGAAGGCTAAGGTACGTCCCAGGCAGAGACACGTTTGATTGGTTGTTCCACTTAGCTAGCTAGGGAATTCCATCTTAAATCCAACTTAGTAACAGAGGCCTGTGATTGGCTAATTGAGAATTCATAAGCTGTTTGTAATTGAAATGGGACGCCGAGAATGGATTGTACTATGAATTAATAATAAATTCAGACGTAACTAAGTATTTCATTACGGAAAAAAATTAACAAAAAATATGTGAATGCTCCATTTGAATATTTTTAATTTGCATTCTTGTTTAAATCAAACAAACATGTAAATAATGAGTTGTGTGGTGTATAATATCATAAAGTATGTGACCCTACATCTAAGCATAGCTGCATAGAACTTGCTTCATTGTATCTTGACGCAGTGGACAGCGGCCTTGTATTGTACATAACCAACCAGTGTCTATCTCTCTCTCTGGGAAGCCAAGCACATACTGTAGACTCCATTATGTGGGTTACTTGTACTGGTAGTAGGTGCCACCAGGTCAAGGCTTGGTTATTGGTTACCAGCCTGCCACCCTGCTGTACTCTGTATACATTTGACTTAACACAGCAGACCCAGCAATGAGTCATCAATGTGTCAACAAACAACTACTGACGAAACACCAACTTTACAAACAATTACTGACAAAACACCTACTGTACAAACAACTACACTGGCGAAACACCAACTATACAAACAAACTGACGAAACACATATTGTACAAACAACTACTGGTGAGACACCTACTGTACAAACCACACCTATTAGTGTCCCTGCAATGACATTACTACCTACAGGAACCCCCCCCCCCCCCCCCCCCCCCTCCACCTCCACCTCCAACATTTAAGTGGCAGACAGATCCTGCGCCGGACGCTGTCGGCAAGGCCTCAATGAGAAATGTACAGCAAAGCCGGAATCGGGTTGGTACTGGTCAAACGGCTCCACCAAATTTCAATCCGGATATGGAGGAAATATGGCTTAGTGTATTTCAATCCATTCTGGCAACTGTATCAGGTAGAGCCATGGTCGATAAGGCTATGTCCTTGTACCAAAAGACTTTTGAAGAATGTACCCAGGTTGCCATAAGAGACAAGGTTCCGACTACCTTGTTTCAGTTTCTTCTGCTTTAGCCAAGAACTGGTTACTTGACAGGCAGAAGAAGCGCAGCCTGGCGTCTAATTATGGAACTGAGAATAAACATTCCGCTGACGTAGATCAATGACTTGGGGTAACTCGTGTCCAGGGGACATCAAGAGCTGCTACAACAGCCTTTCATCGTGAACCACCTGTCGCTGAGGTAAATATCGCCCCAGCTGTACTCACAGAGGGCATTGAAGAATTACGAACGACACCTCCACCACATCTTCCCCAGGCTCAGAAAGACAGTATTATTTTAGCGGCAAGAATGCTTAGAGCCGAAACGAAATTGATATAATTTGGTTTGGGGCCAAATGTGGCTATAAAGGGGAAGTGGCGGTGCCCAGTTGTCACCGATATTTTACCGCCGAACATGATGCACCAGATGAACAAGTACATCGGAACATCGCTGTGGGGAACGATTGGGGAACGGGGAGTATTTGATGACAGATGACCTATCGATTATCTATCTTTATGAACGTCAAAAGGGAGAGCGCATGTTACTGCGTAAGTAACGCTACCTGTAGGCTACATAACTTTTCAGTGTTTGATCCCATAACTTTACAGTTTTGTGGCTTAATTTACACGCACTACCAACGTTCGTTCGTGTAACAACTAAGTTACTTATACTTGTGTTACAGGCCACTCTGATCAGCAAAATACTACACAAAGTATCGTATATAATTTATTATATTGCAAGTTTACCGATGTACAATTTTAACATATGTTCAATTTTACCGTATGTAAATAGTTTTTTTTATATTACAGTATAATAATATTCTGTAATTTAGGAAGGACCTACGTTTTTATACAGTAATAGCTCAATTTATTATAATAGCTAATATAAGTTCAATATAACGTCGTGTATAACGGTATACCTTTTTTCGTGCCATTTAACATAATGGCACGAAAAGAAGGTATACCGTTATTTAATTACATAAACGTTTCACTGCAGTTAAATTGTGTAATGCTGCATTTACAGTATTTAATCAATAAATATTTATCTACTAATTATTAAAAGCAAAGAAATGTGTGTATTATTCCAATTTTTATTTTCTCTTAATTTCAAACCCTCTTTTTTATTTTCTTTCCCTTTCGCCATTGTTCTCTTTTTTTAACGCAACACGTGGGCGTGGGGTGGGCTTTCGCGCTGCACGAGAGTGAGTTAGTAAGCCTAGATGACAATATATTTAGCACCACCTAGCGGCGGACCACGAAATTGTGCGACGCCAGAAACTGCGTGATTTAATTGAGACCAAAGATTAGACCGACATACGACATACCGTCAGACAAACAGACCGACAGACACGAGGTTGAGATAGGGATACTTGTAAGCTAAGATCGATAACTTTCTTGTCTTTTTCTTTCCTTTCCGTCCTTTCCCTTTTTATCCTTCCCTTTCTTTCCCCTTTTCTCTTGCCCCTCTTTTTCCTCCTTTGTTGTCATTTTTTCTTCCCCCCTCCAATCAGGCTATCTTACCCCAGCCCTAGCTCAGTTGGTAGAGCGTTGGAAATTATATGCGTAGTAGGTATTGAGTTCGAATCCTAGTAAGTGCGAATTATTTTTTGTGCAGAATTTCAACTCATTTAAATTGACCGCTACAAATTAAATTGCATTTGTCTGTACCTAGATTAACCAATGAGACTGCAGTTATTAGATTGTAACCAATGTCGTGCAAGTTATATATTAGCTGGACCAATAGCTATCTTTAAAAACCTGTTAGAACCTATAGAACAATCGAGAATTTTCTCGATTGATTGCGGCACAAATTTGGTATAAAAAAGGTGCGATTTCGTTCATTAGTTTACTTCTTCTCAATCTCTCAATCAATCTCAGTATTTCAGATTACATTGTTTATTGTATAATAGTTATTGTTTGATTTTGTAATAAAAGTTTAGAAATACTTGTCACATCAGCCTTTTCTATCTGTTTTACCATGATTCACTACGGTGAACACACTTAGGAACAGGATGGCCGGCTAGAGATCGGGCCGCAGCAATGAACGAGAACATCGGGGGAATGTAGAAAGGAGACAACCCGCAATACCACCTCAGTTATTCGCCCATCGCCTGAAAGGTTAGACAGCGTTCGACGCCTTGCTACCTAAGCGTAAGACCAAAGATCAAAAGGTAGAAGTAGTGACACGCTGTAAGCCTAAAATTACATCTTAGGGACTGTACTGTCTTAATTCAGGAAAAAACCACAGTAGACCTTCACATTCCTACGGGGGGAGAGCGCAGGCAGAGATACTAGTACGCAGATAGGACGTAGGCACACCGGTACGAAGCATACACATTGGTAGGGTGCAGCAAACTGTACGCCTAACTCTTGCTAAGTGCAGGTGCGTCTGTGACTATTTGTAGTACAACGGTGTCCATTGCATTAGAACTTGTAGGCTAGGAGGGTTGCCGTGTTTCACCTGAATTGGGATTGTACCGTTCAGGCGGTAGGGCAGTTTACAACTAGGCGCAAATAAATTGAGGCTATTAGGGATATACTAACATCTGAACGTTGCACTAACATATACTAACGTTGGCGGTGTCCCCGCCAACGTCCTGATAGGAAGTTACCCAGCCTACCTAGGTGACTAAAATTCTAGATAGGACGCCAGGATAGCTATTAGTAACAGTACGCCTACTGTAGTAAACTAACACATTTCTTCTTAGTATTAGGGGCCTGGTAAATTAAAATTGCCGAATTCTGGGCGTAGCATTAACCTTATGCCTGAATTTGAGTCCTGGAAATACGCAAGAGGGGAAGGAACCTTATCATTCGTGAGTATTGGACCTACAAGTTACAAAATTAGAATATTTCGTAAAATGCACACTGTACCCAGTAATTATATATGTGAAGGAGCAAAACTGTTTTTGACCGTTCAGAATTAACACACGCGCGTTAGAAATTATTTAAACCTCAAAATATATAAAATTAACTTTCGTCCTTACTGTGCTTTGCCCGCTAGTTAGACATCTCCAAATCTCTGCCTCTGTACCTAGCTAGCGTCTCTTTCGCCCAACCATATAAATCACACCGCGGCAAAGTATACGAGCCCCTTAGTCCGTCAGTGAGTCAGCCTGATTTTAGGATTCGCTGCGCGGGATTTTGTTTTATCGAAGTTTGTCTGCTCGTAGACTGTTTTCTGCCTCACCGGTTATAAGAGATCGATACTGCAATATATTCGCTTACTTAGAGTTTACTGTTTTGGTGAGAAGGTCGGATTATGATTGATTCACAAACTTTACAGTAGGATATTGCAGGTATTGTTACCGTCTCTTCGAATATGGATGTTATTTTGATTAATATCTGACTAAAGAATCCGTTTTCTCTTGTATAACTGTGGCGCTTTAAATCCATTCAGTCCCGTTTTATACATTTCCTGTTCATCAATAATTTCTTTCATGTGACTAGCCTCAGCCTTAAGGAAAACGTTTACCAGTTTTTGTAGTAATTTTGGTTTGAATTTCTCGCTGTGTTCAGAGCAGACAACTTCAGTGGTGTCTATTTCGTTTACTAGTAGTCTATGTAATGTTGGACTCGCTTTGTTCTTGTTGTTTACCAAGGGATATGATTTTTTCAATATGTGAAATATATTGCAGCAAAGATGTACAAATCCATCACTCGGAAAACACAATCCCCCTCTGTCACGAAACGAAATGTAGCGAATATTCGTGGAACTTGATTGGGATTTATCTTTTAGATCGCATCTGGTACATGAACACAACGCATCTTAATTAGGAATTGACTGAACTGCCCATCCAGCCACGTCTGAAATAATCAATAGAGATTCGTCGTCGAATATATCAAAATCATCATCCTGTTGATAGTTTTGTAATTATTGGTCGTATATCTTCACTATTAGTTTTATCAAGGCAGTCAATGACATCTTGGTTGGATTGTAGAGCTGCTTTGATTTGAATTATCTTGTTTGAGTTAGTGGCTTCCCGCAGACTTACAAGGAAGCGACCTCCCGACATCTGGCGATATTTGCTGAAATGTAACTCAATTTCATCGTCTCCAAGGACTGCCAGGTTAAACAATTGGTATTCGAGTTTGTTGAAGACCAAATCTAGGACCTTAATTGTGTTAGCAACTGTTAGTATGAGCGCTGAAAATGTCTGCGAAGTGAACCCTGCTTTATTTGAAGACTTCCACCTTGTCAGCCAGTCAAGGAAGGTTTGAAGGAAACTTTGCCGCTCACTGTCATAACGACTGAGTGTTCTTGTGTAAGGATTAGACGTATTATGTTTACAGTTCATAAACTCCCAGAAGAGTCTAATAACACGGAAGTAATCAGCTGTGTCATTATGGAAGTTCTCTGTGCCACCACCCAAATACCATCTGAGGGTGTTCGCGCTTTCAGACCTTTGGCAGTTTAACCCGCCAAATTAAGATGTCTTCTAGATATTAAATCGCTTTTTAGCCTATGACAAGTATTTGATTCACTACACTAGTCGAAACCAATCTGTGCGCGACCATTCACCCGCTGGATATTCCCGGGAGATTGGGTTCGACGGTTTAATTTTATTGCTATGTAAGCCTAATGTATTATTCGACTGACAGTATTATATAATCTCTGACAATATTATTCACCTTCGGGAATATTAACAGTTCCTTTAGGACGTGGCGCTTTATCTATATAAACAGAGTTATGACTTAAACTACTCACAACGATATGGCTTAATTATAATTCACATATATGGCGCATTCTTTAGGAAATGCTTCTTTAACAGACTCACTCGTACACAATGCTGCACAATACTGCACACTAATCTGCCAATCTTCACTGATTTTAGTCACATATAAAAGGAACACAGACTGACTCATGTAGGGTCTATCAAATAACATTAGATTCACTTCAAACCACTTTAACATAAGTCACAATCGTTATTGGTAACCTTTCTCTCTTACCTTCGGTATATCAAGAATATTGGGTGTCGGGGTTATTTCTCGTTATTCCAATATAATAATTCATCAACCAATATAATGAATAACCGACAACAAATAGCAGTATGCAGTATTCACAGATCAATCGTGCCAGTTTGTTTTGAGTTAAGACAATCAGTCAGGTGCGTCAAATGCGAGTTAAATGCGTAATTGCTGTTAAAGGATATATGTCCTTATAATTAAACCTACTAGTGTTGAGCTAAAAAGCAGAAAACATAAAACACTACAAAGCCGTTCTTTCGTGGCTTTGAAAAACTCGTGACTACTGCTCTATACGAGGATACCAACTCCCTTATTCCACGAAGCTCCCGTTCAACACAGAGAAAGAGCAGTGAGATAGGAAAATTTCAGTTCAGTAGCTCTGTGATAGGTCAAAATCAAGGCTAACTCAAATTCTATTGGGAGATACAAAAACAAGGCTATGACGCAACCTCCCTAGGCTTGTTGGCCGATTAAACAGAGCCCAGATGCCTGCGTACAGCAAATCAGCCAATAAGCTGGTAACTTGCACTATTTTTAGCTATAGATCCCTTTTGAGAGTATTCTAGCGACTGGGGGGGAACTGGCCAACAAGGCAAACGAATCAGTTATCCCACAAAAGCTTTTACACCGCTCCCAGAAAATGGGATTTAAGTCTATAAAATATACAAAATCACAGTTTCTAAAATATAAAAATACTCTAAACAGTTAGTCTTTCTTGCGCGGACGGCGTTTACGCAGTTTCTTAACCCTATTACCACTGGGGGGGGGCCGAATCGGCCCCTTCATAGTTTTTAGTTGCTGTAACTATGCAACCACATTACGTACCGGCCCAATTTTTTGTGAGAATTAGCCAAATTTAATGCCGCATCTTTTGCAATAAACGCCGTTGCAATTGGATTTCTACTTTTCGATGTGGGTGCCACCTCAAAATTTGGTCTCCAGCACCAAATTTTTTGAAATTTTCGAATTTTACAAAGTCATTCGTGATTTTGTAATTATTTATGTTTGGGCTATTTTTATTTATTTTTATTGGTTTGGATCACTCTAATGCTCTATACAAGTATGTAAGTGTAGTGGTTCGCCATTTTTGGTGCACCAAAATTAGGGCGTGGCACTTCAAATTTTTAAAAATACGATATTCGGAAAATACACTAAAGTTTTGATTTGCAAAGCATTATTATAGGTTTTCTGGAGCGCTGAATCGATTGAAAGTAATATAGAAGCCTGAAGACTTAGTGGTTCGCCATTTTTGGTGCACCAAAATTAGGGCGTGGCACTTCAAATTTTGAAAAATACGAGATTCGGAAAATTCACTAAAGTTTTGATTTCAAATTAATTTTATAGGTTTTCTGGAGCGCTGAATCGATTGAAAGTAATATAGAAGCCTCAAATCCTTTGTGTACGTAATTTTCGGAGCACCAAAATTAGGGCGTGGTACTTCAAATTTTCAAAATAACTTTATTCGGAAAAAACACTAAAGTTCTGATTTCAAAAAATGGCTAACTTCTAAGTCTTCAGGCTTCTATATTACTTTCAATCGATTCAGCGATCTGGAAAACCTATATAAATTCGTTAAAATTTCAATTTTGGTTTATTTTCCGAATCTCGTATTTTTCAAAATTTGAAGTGCCACGCCCTAATTTTGGTGCACCAAAAATGGCGAACCACTCAGTCTTCAGGCTTCTATATTACTTTCAATCGATTCAGCGGTCTAGAAAACCCATAAAGATGCGTTGAAATAAAAAAATTAGGGGCATTTTCTGAATATCTAATTTTTCAAAATTTGAAGTGCCACGCCCACTTCTTAGGTGCACGAAAAATAGCATCCACTTCAATTTTTGGAAGTGGAATATAATCACATTCGATTCAGCGTCTTGAAAAACCTACTAAATCTAGCCAACACTGCCACACTATTAGTTTTTAGAAAACGAAAAATTTTGTAATTTTGTCCTGGGACTACTTTTATTTTTCATCAAAATTATGAGTCCCTGCTTATGAAATTTTAATTTTTTAAGGTTTGGTAGTGTTCATCTATAGTTGTTTCACCAACAGCCCAAATTTTGTAGGATTTCATTGGACGACTACAAAAATATAGTGGGTGGGCCGAATCGCCCCCCCCCCCCCCCCCCCCAGTGGTGCTAATGGTCAAAACACCCCAGTGGTAATAGGGTTAAGGCTAGCAAGAGTCCTTTTCTCTTTGGGGCGAGCCACTTTACGAGGAGGGCTGTAGCTCCTAGGTGTAAAAGCCTTTGCTGAATTGCCCCGTTATTTTTATTATCTTTTACATTAAAATACTCTGTAGTTGATTTAATAAGTGTAAGAGACCGTATTATTGCTGTATCGGTGTTTTTAGAGGATCTAAGACCTATTTCCTCCGTATGTGTACTGTGAAAGGCATATTTTGTGATTCTATGGCAATTCGTGACGCAAAGGGGTGATAGCTACTCTTGAACAGTAGTTACTATGACTACGGTTAACAGCTGACATTCATACGTGTTGATTTCCTTTGTTCTACGGCGTCTCTCAGTTCAGTCAGCCAATGAGAGCGTTTTTGTGGCTCCTTGTACAGAAAATTTCCGAGAAATGACGCAATGCCTATGTGCAGTGTTTTCATTCAGTCTTGAGCCAAAGAAAGAACGGCTTAGAAGTATTTTGTGCTGTACTGCTTTTTAGTCGTACACTAGTAGGTTTAATTATAAAGGGCATATATCCTTTAACTGCAATTTAACATACCTGATGACTGCTGACTGATCATACATGCTGACTGCTGAAACATTGCAAACTCGTAACAATCAGTGTTCAGTTGTTGTTTTATACTGCTATTTACCGTCAGTTCTTCATAATATGGTTGATGAATTATTATATTTGGAATAACGATAAACAACCCCGAAACCCAATGTTCTTGATATACCGAAGGTAAGAGAGAAGGGTTACAGATAAACGATTGTGACTTATGTTAAAGTGGTTTGAAGTGAATCTAATGTTATTTGATAGACCCTACATGAGTCAGCCTGTGTTCCTTTTATATGTGACTAAAATCAGTGAAGATTGTCAGATTAGTGTGCAGTATTGTGCAGCATTGTGTATGAGTGAGTCTGTTAAAGAAGCAATTCCTAAAGAATGCGCCATATATGTGAATTATAATTAAGCCATATCGTTGTGAGTAGTTTAAGTCATAACTCTGTTTATATAGATAAAGCGCCACGTCCTAAAGGAACTGTTAATATTCCCGAAGGTAAATAATATTGTCAGAGATTATATATTACTGTCAGTCGAATAATAAATTAGGCTTACATAGCAATAAAAATTAAACCGTCGAACCCAATCTCCCGGGAATATCCAGCGGGTGAATGGTCGCGCACGGATTGGTTTCGACTAGTGTAGTGAATCAAATACTTGTCATAGACTAAAAAGCGATTTATTATCT
This sequence comes from Nemertoderma westbladi, assembly GCA_032718475.1. Classification (NCBI taxonomy): domain Eukaryota; kingdom Metazoa; phylum Xenacoelomorpha; order Nemertodermatida; family Nemertodermatidae; genus Nemertoderma; species Nemertoderma westbladi. The sequence goes on along the minus strand of JAUCBJ010000159.1, from coordinate 47,896 downwards.
AGAAGACATTCTAATTTGGCGGGTTAAACTGCCAAAGGTCTGAAAGCGCGAACATTAAAGGATATAGCTTCTTTATTGCAGTAAGCAATAAAGTCGAAAGTACCGGTCGACCGGTAACCAGTAGGCCTGACTGCCTGATCATCCGGACCGGTACCTACAGCAGTATTATTCGATTTTGATTATTATATACCAGTAGGCCTTAATAATTAATCAGGGACTGCAGCCCTGGTTTTTTATTGAGATTTTTACTTATTTCTGTCAAGTTTTATTTGTTTGTAGGCCAGTATTGAACAGAAGGCGTGTAAACCTCATCAGATTGTATAGACAATTTGTAGGCTGAGCTGTTGTCTGATTGCTGTTAAGTCTGAACGGATTACAGTGTGTGTAGAGCACTTGTCCGATTAAGTACGGTTAGGAAGTAGGGGCAGCAACGCTGTAAGGTAAACCCCCCAACTAAAGAATAAGTCGCACTACTGGGTTAGAGCGCATACTCCCTAATCATTTCGGAGTCTGCATGTCCTGTAGTTTATTTAGGCTTGAGAGTAGTCTGCCATCGTTTAGTCTGTACTCTGTTTGTGTAAGTCTGTACAGGTAGCGTATAATTTTATTTAAATAATTTGTAGGCTGGATAGTTGTCTGGCTGTTATTAAGTCTGAACGGATTGCCGCGTGTGTAGATCATCTGTCCGATTAAGTACGATTAGGCAGTAAGGGCAGCGAATGCTGTAAGGTAAACCCCAACTAAAGAATAAGTCGCACTACTGGGTTAGAGCGCATACTCCCTAATCATTTCGGAGTCTGCATATACCGTGGTTTGTTTAGGCTTGATAGTAGTCTGTCAGTGTTCGGTCTGTATTTTGTTTGAGTAGTTTGTACGCGTAGCGTAATATTTATTATTCAGAGTTTATGCGATTATTCGCAACATTCAAGTCCCCAAGTTTGTTCCTACAGTAATTGTGTTTGTTATACATACCGTTATAGTTAAATTAACCTCGGTACTACACGGGCTGCTTGGCGTAGGTAAAGACTGGTGATTTTGTGCATCGGTCACTCCAGCAGATGCCGTGGTTCTTTTAGCTGTTCAAGTATATTTAACTACTGATTATTTGTTATACAAGTACTCGTACCTAATTTAGGGTTTAGTGTACGGTGCTTTCCGAAGTAATTATTGTAGGCATTATATTTGTGTTGTAAAGTGGTTGATAGGCACATTCGATTAGCTCTATTAACTTCTAGGTAGGAACACTCCGTGATACATAACGTAGAACCTATAGCGATACGGCTATAGGTCGTCAGGCGGTGGCATTTTCCTATCTAGACAACGCAGTGTATTTACTACTACTTATTATTTCAAATACCGTAGTACCCTGTCCGCTGTAATAATCAGATTTCTAACCCTTTGTTAGGCTGGTTTGTAGACTTCTTGTAAAATTACCCTAAAAAATTCGTATTTGTGTTTTTGTAAGATTTTATGTTTATTTAGAGATTGTAATCTCACCCGAATTGTAAGTAATTTGTAGTATTAAGTAACTTAGGTAAATTAGTATTATTTGTTTTAGTGTCCTGTACGTAACACTTCACTGAAAGCGCACCGCTTTGTGTAGTGATTACTCCCCAGAAATAATAACATTTATTTCAAACATTGACAAAACCCATTAAAACGGGTATATATATATTATAAATCAAATCTAACGATTTATAAATCGTAGGCCTACCATACAACCATTAGGCCTCAATATCAGTTGGATTACTGCTCAAATAACGGTAATAAAGTAAGTAAAGTAACCAAGTAACCCTAAAGTATCAGAAATTCAATTATTTGAAATAATTGATATACCGGTATTTACGATAGGCCTATTATCTTTATTTCTATAAATTTCGGCTGAAATTATACCGGTACTTGTAATTAATTCTAGTTTGTAATTATACTTATATATATACACTATAAGTGTAAACTGCATACCGGTATTTACGATAGGCCTATTATCTTTATTTCTATAAATCTAGGTTGAAATTATACCGGTACTTGTAATTAATTCTATTTCAGAATTATATATCCTACAAACTGTAAGCTGTATACCGGTATTCAGATAGGCCTATTATATATTTATATATATTTGTGCTAAAACTATACCGGTATTCTGTGATAAACCTAGTCTGTAATAATACTTATATAGTTATATATACTATAAGTATACCGGTATTCTAATATATTATATATATCACGCTACACTGAGTAGCAGTACCGGTAATTAATTACTAGGCTAGTAGGTAATATTGAGTTACTAGACTTACTCAGACTGTAATACAGCAGTAGACATTCAACGGTATACATAGTCATGTCTGATACTAAGCAGAACCTGTCAGACAGTTTATTAGATGTAACTATCTGCGACTCAGATAGAGACGTACCACTGTCTGGTCGTAAATCCAGTTCACCTCCCACTGTGAGGAAAGTCATCCCTCCAGTAGTAATAACAGAACCTAGGCTGGTCCAACATCGTAGGTCTATCATAGGCACTCGAGCTCAGGTCAAGCGGGACCAAAAGGCAGCGGAACAGCAACAACCCGCTAGTCAAGAACTTATTCCTCAGCGGCCCAGCAGCTCCAGTAGTGAGGATACTGTAGAGCTGACACCCGAGAGCGGAGCAGAGATGACGGATGCGGTTTATACGGATCCCCTTCTCATCCTTCCTGCAGCCGTGCTCGCTGGGTTATTGATCGCGGTGGAAGAACACCAGATTGATTGGGCGAGAAGTCAACGGTCAACTAGAGATAACTACGCGGGATACACTAGTGAAGAACTGAAGTCTATTGTCGAGTCGCAATGGAACTTCCCCGGACCCGGACTCCCGTTTGATTTATCAGAAGCTGCCTGGGAAGACATACACCGGATGGGAGTAGCCAAGGAAACCATCGATCCAGCTGTATGGAAGAGGTCCGCAGCCGGATACGCACAGGGATTCTTCAGCTCTATGGAGCGAATAGAAAAGCAACTTTTTCAACAACCTCAAGGACCTCAAGAGCAGGGATCGCTGCTTTATCAAGTTAGAGAAAGAGTTCTGCGGATTAGGCTAATCTTATCCGCCTTTGAGGAGGCTTCTAAAAGAAGGCAAGACACGTCGTTGCAAGTTGCCGTAAAGACTTGGTTTCAAAGAGTGAATCTCCAGGTTCGAGGAACTGCTCAGTGGAAAGCTCAGCTAGAGGAGCGATCAACCCATGGAGAATCAACAGACGCTACTTTTTCCCAAGTGGAAAGTGAGGCGACGGCAGAGAAACCGCATAAGAAGGATGCCATTGATATCTATCTGTCAGACTATCAGCGTTTTGTAGGTGATGAAGAGTTGCGGAGAAGACTAGAGGGACTTAGCCCTAATAGTGAAGGAGCACAGCGTGTGCTTGACGCCATCGACGTGGATAGGTTAGCGGCTAATCAAGCTAAATTCGATGAACAACTCCGCGTCGTTAAGGTACAGGAAGAACAAGTAAAGAAAAAACGTATAGAAGACAGAAAGGCAGCGGCAGTAGCAGCAGCAGTGGCAGCTGCAGAAGCAGAAAGAAAGGCGGCAGCGGCCAAGGCAAAAGCGGCAGAGGCAGCGGCAGAGGCAGCGGCCGAAGCAGAAAGAAAGGCGGCACTGGCAACAGCAGAGGCAGTGGTAGAAGCAGAACGGAGGGCATCTGAAGAGGCAACCCAACTAGAGTTGGAAATTCTTCAAGAAAAGCAGGACAACTTCAATAAACAGTTAACAGCGAGCAATATGCAGATGATGAGTCGATCTACTCCCAAGAGACAGGGGTATACATCATCTGAGGAAGGCGATACCACCGATACTGAAGGCAAGGGAAATAGATCTCGTCCAAGTAGACGTAAAAGAACATTCCACCGTCAGAAATTGCCTGATTTGCCTCCAGCTGTTAGAAGGCAACTAAATAGCACCAACTTGGGTAGTACAGAGCCCACAGACCCAATAATTAAAATAGAAAGACTCCCTACTATAGTAGATGAGCCTGAAATAATTAGGCCTGTTCTTGAAATCACCCCTTCGGTGATAGACATACCTGTGCTCCCTGAGACTACCTATAAGTTCCCTCTACATAGCACTAAGCTACTTGTGCCCCGTAGAACTGCCCGAGAGACAGTTCAGGTCCTGGACCCCGAGCGAAATATTCCGAATTTGTCGCCCGTTGTCCCTTGTCTGCCCGCTACGACGTTGGCGGATCCCGTTTCGGCGGTTGATTGGGTAGACGAGAGACGGCGGGGGATGGATATTCTCCTTGGAGAGATGAAGGAGAATCAGATACGCTCCTCCCAACAGGTCCGAGAGTTGGAAGGGACTGTCCAACATTTAAAGGGAACAGTGAGGGAAAGTAGGCTAGAGTTGCAAGAAGTGCAGCAAAGTATCGCGCTTGAACGCGATAAATTAGTAAACACCCAAAAGGGTATACCACCACCCTCTGTAACAATGTGTCAACCCGTTAGGTCTGAAGTATCTCATGCGCAAGGTGTGGAGCCTACACGCATCTATACTGCTAGCGAAGTAGAAACTCCTATAGTGAACCCTATTAAGGGTAATTATAGACCTGTTGATAGTGATATTCCCTATAGACCGGATCATAATCCGAGAAATTTATATACCGATAACTCGATATTAAATAGCACAATGGCCCAAGAAAGTTTTACGCGTCAAATGGCTAGAACCGAAGCCCGGCAAGCGGTAAAGGTTGGAGAGATCGTCAAGTTCAATGGAGATGAGATGAAATGGTTACCTTTTAATGAATATTACAAAGATAACATACAGAACTCTGTACTATCTAATGGAGAAAAACTGAGATACCTCATCGAGTGCTTGGAAGGATCTCCCAAGTTAATGGCGTTAAAGTTTATTGGACATCCAGACGGATTAAGACAAGTTATTTACGTAATAAACACGAATATATTGCACTATTCTACAAAATAATCGCTAAATAATATTCTACTAAATTAAATAAAACGATTATAATAAAATTACATAGTAATACATACATAAATGTAAAAAATAATAAAATAATATAAAATAATAGAGTCACACGCCCACTCCGAACGATATTAAGTTGGGGAGTCCCTAGATGTCGGTTGGATTAGGGAAGTGGTCGTGGGAAGAGTTTCTTGCCTTCCATAGTTTCCGGAGAGCTCTCTGTCTCTTTCCAGTAAACATAAACGTCCCACTGGGCGATTGAGCTGTTGAGTCTCAAAGACTATCCCTGGTTTCTTAAAGTTCCGCCGCATGACGACGAGCTCTACTGATCGCACCAAACCATCGCTCGAGATATAAGTCTCGATGATACGTCCCGTTTGCCATCGCTTACGTGGGAGATCGGGGTCCACAATAAGCACCATGTTTCCAGCGCTGACGTTTTCTTGCTGCGCAAACCACTTAGTTCGAAGTTGTAGAGTGGGCAGGTAATGTTTCTCGAAATGGTCAGCGAAACGACGGGATAGCAACTGCATAAGTTGCCAGGTTCGACGGCAGTACTCGTCTCCGTCGGTGATCTCTGATCGTGGGAGCATGGCTACGGGCTTCTTCAGTAGAAAGTGCGCGGGTGTTAGCGCTTCCAGGGAATCAGGATTTGAAGAGACTGGCATAAGCGGTCTTTCGTTGAGATAGGCGGCGATTTCCTCCATTAACGTCCGCAATAGTTCGTCGGTGAGATAAGCGCGACAGGGCACAATAAAATGGAACGCAGTCTTCACGCTCCTAATCAATCTCTCCCAACTTCCTCCCCACCAAGGGGCGTCGGCGGCGTTGAAGGTCCAGCTAGACGCTGTTATCCTTAGCTGATCGTCCACCTGTCTTTTGTTCCAGTCCTTTACGTAAGCTTGAATTTCGTTGTTGGCGCCAATGAAGTTCGTTCCCTTATCCGATCTCATCGTGTTACTGGTTCCGAAGCGAGCGATCTGTCGTCGTAAACTCAACACGAAGCTGTTGGTGGAGAGATCGTTTACCATATCGAGGTGGATAGCTCTACAAGTCATACAAACGAAGATGACACACCATCTCTTGACTATAGTCCGGGCACGATATACTTCAATAGGGCCAAATAAATCCACACCGGTATTAGTAAAGGGTGGTTCATAGAAGCTTACTGTTTCCCTAGGTAATTCTGCCTCTCGCTGTGTCAAAGGCCTACTGAATGCTTTCCTACAGGGTATACAATTCCTAAGAACTTGGTTCAGAGCCCTACGAGGTTTATAAAAATAGTAGCGAGTTCGAATTTCGCTCAGAACTCGTTCTCTACCAGCATGATACAGTTTGCTATGAACATCCACAATTATCTTGATTTGTATATCAAGATTTCTAATGAGTATGGGAAATTTAGTGTCAAAGGATAACGGGGCGTTGGTGAGCCGACCTCCAACACGTATTAACCCATCTATCATGGTACTAGAGAAGCGATCCCTTAAGCGCATCTGCGGATTTCTTAACAACAGGAAATACTTATCGGAATCCTCATAGCATTGTAGGAGTCTCAGCATCTGTTTGTTGGTTTCATCATGCTCCTGGTAGCTGATCTTCTCCTTTAGAAACCTGTCGGATACCTTGTATTGTGGAAGATCTTTAACAACATGGACTCGTGCAGATGTTGATGGAGCATCATCACTATTGGGCTTTGTCCCGGAGTAACGATGATGAAAACATCGTTTTAAATAGGTGACAGCTTTACAGAGTCGATTCCAGGAACTGTAGTGACGTATCGCTCTCTGCAAGAGAGGTGAGAGTCCTTGCGCGATATCTGGTATTCTAGATTTCCAATCCTTGTCACGGATTTCCAAGACTTCTTTCGTCGTGGCGGTGGGTTTCTGATCCAAAGCATCCTCTCCGGAAGTAAATAATACAGATAGATCAACCGCAGGTTTAAACAACTTCGATTTACTCGCTCGAGTTTTGGGTTTAACTTTCTCCGCTCCCTTGGCCTGTCTGATCTCTGCTGTTGTGAGATGGGGAGGCCATTCTTCTTCTTCTCTGTAGAGAAAGTCGGGTCCTCCTAACCATTCGGGAGTATTTACCAATTCCTTTGGAGTCGCTCCCCGGGAAGCGATGTCTGCTGGGTTAATCGTTCCGGGGCAATGTCTCCATTGGTCCATCGTCGTGCGACTAAGTATGATGGCTACCCTGTTGGTAACGAAGACGCTGAACTGACAGACTTCATTGGTTATATACTCTAACACGAGTAAAGCGTCGGTCCAATAGACAGTTTTCTCTAATGTATAGTCAATCTGTTCAGTTACATTCCGGCCGATGGCTATAGCGTATAGAGCCGCCTTTAACTCCGCTCGAGGAACTTTCAACTTGTTGTTGATTAATGCCTTAGAAGTAACCAAGGCGACTTTGATTCCATCCGGAGTTTCCACTCTTAGGTAGGCTACTATACCGATTCCCATATCGCTGGCGTCTCCAAACACATGGAGTTGATAGGAATACGTAGGGAGAACATGACCAAAATATGAACGGGAAATTATAAAATCCTCGATATCTGGCAGAGAATCTTCCCATTTCATCCACTGCTTCAATAATTCCCCCTTAAGTGGATCGTCCCATGAGTGGTTTTCAAGCCACATTTGTTGTACCAAACTACGAGCAATCAATATAACTGGGCTAATAAATCCCAATGGATCGAAATAAGTGCTCAGTATACTTAAGCAAATCCGTTTGGTTCGAACAGGATTATCTCGCTGTTTTAGTTGGAAAAACAGGATATCTCTCTCTGTGTCCCATTTCAAGCCGAGTGTCTTGGTTTCTGGCAGATCATCTTTGATCAAATCGAGATCTTTCGCTCCGCGATCTTCCGCAGGGATCGACTCCAGAAACTCACGGGAGTTGCTGGTGAATTTGGTTAATCGAAACCCACCTCTTTTTAAGCACTCTACCGTTCCCTTAGCGACCTCAATGGCTTCCTCAACTGATGGAAGGGACTTCAGATTGTCGTCCATGTATATGTCTCTCTTGATGTTGTCGATCACTTCCTTAGAGAAGGCCTCTCTGTTGTCCTCTGCAGTAGTACGCACTACCGAACAGGCGTTGGAAGGGCTTGAGATTATCCCAAAGGCCTGGATGGTCATCCAGTACTCCACCGGTTTCTGGTTGAGGTCTCCTTCGGGCCACCACAGAAATCGTAGACTATCTCGATCCCTATCTAACACCTTGACTTGTAAGAACATGCCTTCTATATCGGAGGCGAAAGCAATCGAATATTGTCTCAATCTTAAAAGAATTCCCAACAAAGATTGAAGCAAGTTGGGTCCGGGTAACAATTCAGAGTTAAGGGATTGACCCATGTAAAGAGCGGAGCCATCAAACACTACTCTCACTTCATTTGGTTTACCGGGTTTAGGAACGTAATGGTGAGTTAAATAATACGTTCTTTCAGTCACAGGTGTTTCTTCCGGTACCCTCTCCGCGTATCCCTTACTAATAAATTTTTCCAGCTGTGTTTGATACATTGCTTTAGCTGAAGAATTAGCTGTAAGGCGTCGATGGAGTTGCGCGATTCTTTTTTCCGCCAGGGGTCTGTTATTGATGAACTTCGGTTCTCTCTTGCGAAAAGGTAAACCGACTTCATACCTACCTTGATCTTTGATGAAACGTGTAGTCGTCTCTTGGATCTGCTTGGCCCTTTCCTCTTCCACCGACAAGGCTTTATCGTAGGAATTGGGCTCTACCGCCTCTTGCGTAAAGAATCGTACAGCATGTTCATCTCGAGTCTTGGCATTACAACGCTCAATGACGTCATTTAACTCGTCGTTATAAGCTTCTCGTTCAGATGGATAGAGAAGTTGACATAAGTTTACTTGGTTTTGCCAAGCCTCGTTTTCCTTAAGGAGATCGATGGTATTCTCCTCATCAAAAAGCTGGTGAACGTCGTCATTATCTGAGGAGTATGGAATTCCCTCAGTTGAGTTGTCTCCCTCACTGGTATCATCTTCCCATTCACTCACCTGGCATACGCTCTCCGGCGGTAGTCTTTCTCGGAGTGTTCTACGGGAAGGGCCAGTAAAGTACCAACCTACTCTAGTTCTCACCGCATAGGTCTGTAGGGGCTGCGGTTGAGCAGGCCGTTTCTCTAACGTCTCCAGCGCCTCATGCGCGTTTTGGCCGATGAGTATTTGCACTCCAGGATATTCAGTCTGGAATCGAGGTATGTTAAGATGTTGGATGCTCTCATCCTCGTCCCAATTATAAAGGTCTGCTTGAGTAGTAGCGAAGTTCTTTATAGCCACCATTTTCACTGACCTTATGCTGTGTTCTCCTAGTTCGTCTTGGGGGGTGGACAACGCTCCTACATAATAATCAGGTGTTATTGTAGATTTCCAAACTTGCATAATGCCTGACATGTTGAGCTTAGTTTGGAACTTGGGTTGTCCAGCAAATATATCTTCGGCTAACTCTTTATCGATGAATGTTCCTGTGCTGCCGGAGTCCAGGAGGGCGTTCACTACATAACTCCTCTTAGGTCCGTGAACCCTTACTTGCACCACAGGAAACTCTCGGATCCCTACATTGGAAGATGGCTCTTTCCAAGATGGTTGTCGCTCAGAAGTAGTTAGAGTAAAGTCGTTATCTGGATCCTTTTCATATGTGAGTGCTCGATACACTGCGGTATTTATCATGTAACAGGATTCGTTTTCGTCGGAGAACTCGTCTGTATAGAATCCTTCCATCTCAGATTGATCAGTGTCGTTCACATCACTGAATTGGACATGTAGCTCGGAATCACTTACCTGATTCGGACTATTTCGATCGAATTCAGCGTGCAACAAGATATGATGTTTCGCACCACACTTTGCACACCTTATGTCAGAGAAACAGGTTCGCCGTTGGTGTCCTTGTCTGAGGCAATTATAACATAACCGCTTATCCCACATGACTTCGCGTCTCTCTGTTAATGATTTCTTTAGAAATTCATCACACCTATTCAAATGGTGGGTCCCGTCGCACAGCGCACATTTCGGTTTGATGTTACTTACCTTATTTTGAGTCACATTGTGTACACTTGCCTTTTCTTCGGGCTTTCTCACCTGAATTCTCTTGGGAGACGTGGGAGGAGTTTTTCTTACCTGTTCCCTCCTGTCATTTGTTCGAGACTTGAATTTACTTACCTGATCTTTAGGCATTTTATTCACGTAATAAGATCTATCCGTGTCTTTCCCGCTATCTTCTCCTTGAGAAGTCTGGCTTTCACCGTCGTCTGTATAACATACTGGTGTTACCTTTCTCCTAGAGACGGGTTTTTCACTTACCTTGCTTTCCGGTGTCTTCTCTCTGGACAGTTTCAGGAGCTGTAATTTCACTTCTCCATCTAGGAATGACATGAGATCAGCCATGGTAGGGTCTCGCCGTTGTTGTTCCATCATATATAACACTTTCTTATCCCAGCGTGTACCTACTCCACCTTTAGGTAAAGTAGAAGCCACTGCTCTAATAACCATAGTGTTCTGATACTCATGAGACTTACCTAGCCAATCTAATTGTCTGCAGATCTCCTGGATCTCATCGGAAAACTCGATAATTCCGCTACTAATAAACTTTCGGGGCGCTACTAACTTTGCATACAAGTACCCAGCGATATTATTCCTATTACCATACCTGATGTTTAGTGTATCCCAAACTTGTCTTAATCCGTCTGGATGTCCAATAAACTTTAACGCCATTAACTTGGGAGATCCTTCCAAGCACTCGATGAGGTATCTAAGTTTTTCTCCATTAGATAGTACAGAGTTCTGTATGTTATCTTTGTAATATTCATTAAAAGGTAACCATTTCATCTCATCTCCATTGAACTTGACGATCTCTCCAACCTTTACCGCTTGCCGGGCTTCGGTTCTAGCCATTTGACGCGTAAAACTTTCTTGGGCCATCGTGTTATTTAATATCGAATTATCGGTATATAAATTTCTCGGATTATGATCAGTTCTATAGGGAATATCATTATCAACAGGTCTATAATTACCCTTAATAGGGTTCACTATAGGAGTTTCTACTTCGCTAGCAGTATAAATGCGTGTAGGCTCCACACCTTGCGCATGAGATACTTCAGACCTAACGGGTTGACACATTGTTACAGGGGGTGGTGGTATACCCTTTTGTAAATTTACTAATTTATCGCGTTCTAACGCGATACTTTGCTGCACTTCTTGCAACTCTAACTTACTTTCCCTCACTGTTCCTTTTAAATGTTGGACAGTCCCTTCCAACTCTCGGACCTGTTGGGAAGAGCGTATCCGATTCTCCTTCATCTCTCCTAGGAGAATATCCATCCCCCGCCGTCTCTCGTCTACCCAATCAACCGCCGAAACGGGATCCGCCAACGTCGTAGCGGGCAGACGAGGGACAACGGGCGACAAATTTGGAATATTTCGCTCGGGGTCCAGGACCTGAACTGTCTCCTGGGCAGTTCTACGGGGCACAGGTAGCTTAGTGCTATGCAGAGGGAATTTATAGGTAGCTTCAGGGAGCACAGGTGTATCTATTACCGAAGGGGTGATTTCAAGAACAGGCCTACTTATTTCAGGCTCATCTACTATAGTAGGGAGTCTTTCTATTGTAATTATTTGGTCTGTGGGTTCTGTACTCTCTAAGTTGGTGTTATTTAGTTGCCTTCTAACAGCTGGAGGCAAATCAGGCAATTTCTGACGGTGGAATGTTCTTTTACGTCTGCTTAGGCGGGATCGATTTCCTCCGCCTTCAGTGTCGGTGGTATCGCCTTCCTCAGATGATGTATAACCTTGTCGTTTGGGAGTAGATCGATTCATCATCTGCATATTACTAGCTGTTAACTGTTTATTAAAGTTATCTTGCCTCTCTTGAAGATTTTCCAACTCTAGTTGGGTTGTCTCTTCAGATGCCCTCCGTTCTGCTTCTGCCACTGCTATCTTTCTTTCCGCTTCTGCCGCTGCCGCTTTCCTTTCCGCTTCTACGGCTGCAGCTGCCGCTTTTGCCTCTGCCGCTGCCGCTTTCCTTTCCGCTTCTACGGCTGCAGCTGCCGCTTTTGCCTCTGCCGCTGCCTCTGCTGCCTTTCTTTCCGCTTCTGCCGCTGCCACTGCCGCTGCTGCTGTCTTTCTATCTTCTATACGTTTTTTCCTTACTTGTTCTTCCTTTTCTCTAGCGATGCGGAGTTGTTCATCGAATTTAGCTTGGTTCGCCGCTAACCTATCCACATCAATCGCATCCAACACAAGTTTGGCTCCTTCACTATTAGGGCTAAGTCCCTCTAGCCTTCTCCTCAACTCTTCATCTCCCAAAAAACGCTGATAGTCTGACAGATAGATATCAATGGCATCCTTCTTATGCGGTTTCTCTGCCGTCGCTTCACTTTCCACTTGGGAAAAAGTAGCGTCCGTCGATTCTCCATGTGTTGAGCGCTCCTCCAACTGAGCTTTCCACTGAGCTGCTCCTTGAACCTGGCGTCTCACCCTTTGAAGCCAAGTCTTTACGGCAACTTGCAACGAAGTGTCTTGTCTTCTTTTAGAAGCCTCCTCAAAGGCGGATAAGATTAGCCTAATTCGCAGAACTCTTTCTCTAACTTGATAAAGCAGCTGTCCCTGCTCTTGAGGTCCTTGAGGTTGTTTAAACAGTTGTCTTTCTACTCGCTCCATAGAGCTGAAGAATCCCTGTGCGTATCCGGCTGCGGACCTCTTCCATACAGCTGGATCGATGGTTTCCTTGGCTACTCCCATCCGGTGTATGTCTTCCCAGGCAGCTTCTGATAAATCAAACGGGAGTCCGGGTCCGGGAAAGTTCCATTGCGACTCGACAATGGACTTCAGTTCTTCACTCGTGTATCCCGCGTAACTATCTCTAGTTGTCCGTTGACTTCTCGCCCAATCGATCTGGTGTTCTTCCACCGCGATCAATAACCTAGTGAGTACGGCTGCAGGAAGGATGAGAAGGGGATCCGTATAAACCGCATCCGTCATCTCTGCTCCGCGCTCGGGTGTCAGCTCTACAGTATCCTCACTACTGGAGCTGCTGGGCCGCTGAGGAATAAGTTCTTGACTCGCGGGTTGTTGCTGTTCCGCTGCTTCTTGGTCCCGCTTGACCTGAGCTCGAGTGCCTATGATAGACCTACGATGTTGGACTAGCCTAGGTTCTGTTATTACTACTGGAGGGATGACCTTCCTCACAGTGGGAGGTGAACTGAACTTACGACTAGAGGGTTCTACACCTCTATCTGAGTCGCAGATAGTTACATCTAATAGACTGTCTGACAGGTTCTGCTTAGTATCAGACATATTTGTGAGTACAGTTGAATGCCTACTGCTATATTACAGTCTAAGCAAGTCTAGTAATTCAGTATTAACTGCTAGCCTAGTAATTAATTACCGATACTGCTACTCAGTGTAGCGTGATATATATAATATATTAAATACCGGTATGCTTATAGTATATATAAGTATTATTACAGACTAGGTTTATCACAGAATACCGGTATAATTTTAGCACAAATGTATATAAATATATAATAGGCCTATCGGGAATACCGGTATACAGCTTACAGTTTTGTAGTATATATAATTATAATTCTGGACTAGAATTAATTATAAAGTACCGGTATAATTTCAGCCTAAATTTATAGAAATAAAGATAATAGGCCTATCGTAAATACCGGTATGTCAATTATTTTAAATAATTGAATTTCTGTATTTTAGGGTTACTTGGTTACTTTACTTACTTTACTACCGTTATTTGAGCAGTAATCCAACTGATATTAAGACCTAATGGTTGTATGGTAGGCCTACTATTTATAAATCGTTAGATTTGATTTATAATATATATATACCCGTTTTAATGGGTTTAGTCAATGTTTGAAATAAATGTTATTATTTCTGGGGAGTAATCACTACACAAAGCGGTGCGCTTTCAGTGAAGTGTTACTTATAGGACACTAAAACAAATAATACTAATTTACCTAAGTTACTTAATACTACAAATTACGTACAATTCGGGTGAGATGACAATCTCTAAATAAACACAAAAATTTACAAAAAACACAAAATACGAATTTTTAGGGTAATTTTACAAGAAGTCTACAAACCAGCCTAACAAAGGGTCAGAAAACTGGTTATTACAACGGACAGGGTACTACGGTATTTGAAATAATAAGTAGTAGTAAATACACTGCGTTGTCCAGATAGAAAAATACCACCGCCTGACGACCTATAGCCGTATCGCTATAGGTTCTACGTTATGTATCACGGAGTGTTCCTACCTAGAAGTTAATAGAGCTAATCGAAAGTGCCTATCAACCACTTTACAACACAAATATAATGTCTACACTAATTACTTCGGAAAGTACTGTACACTAAACCCTAAATTAGGTACGAGTACTTGTATAACAGATAATCAGTAGTTAAATATACTTGAACAGCTAAAAGAACCACGGCATCTGCTGGAGTGACCGATGCACAAAATCACCAGTCTTTACCTACGCCAAGCAGCCCGTGTAGTACCGGGGTTAATTTAACTATAGCGGTATGTATAACAAACACAATTACTGTAGGAACAAACTTGGGGAATGAATGTTGCGGATAATCGCATAAACTCTGAATAATAAATATTACGCTACGCGTACAAACTACTCAAACAAAATGCAGACCGAACACTGACAGACTACTATCAAGCCTAAACAAACTACAGGACATGCAGACTCCGAAATGATTAGGGAGTATGCGTTCTAACCCAGTAGTACGACTTATTCTTTAGTTGGGGGTTTACCTTACAGCGTTCGCTGCCCCTACTTCCTAACCGTACTTAATCGGACAAATGATCTACACACACTGCAATCCGTTCAGACCTAATAACAGCCAGACAACTATCCAGCCTACGAATTATTTAAATAAATATTATACGCTACCCGTACAGACTTACACAAACAAAGTACAGACTCAACGATGGCAGACTACTCTCAAGCCTAAATAAACTACAGGACATGCAGACTCCGAAATGATTAGGGAGTATGCGTTCTAACCCAGTAGTACGACTTATTCTTTAGTTGGGGGTTTACCTTACAGCATTCGCTGCCCCTACTTCCTAACCGTACTTAATCGGACAGGTGATCTACACACACTGCAATCCGTTCAGACTTAACAGCAATCAGACAACAGCTCAGCCTACAAATTGTCTGTACAATCTGATCAGGCTTACACGCCTTCTGTTCAATACTGGCCTACAAACAAATAAAACTTGACAGAAATAAGTAAACCATATAAAGGAATAAGGGGTGATCAATCCCTAATCCCTTAAACAGCCTACCGGTATACAACAATCAAATCGAATAATACTAATGTACTTATACGGAAGTACCGGTTAGGACAGCTAGGCCTACGGACCTACAGAAGTACCGGTTCTGGCAGTTGGACCTACGGACCTACGGCAGTACCGGTTCTGGCAGTTGGGCCTACTGACCTACAGATGTACCGGTTCAGGTTTACCGGTTGACCGGTACTTTCAACTTTATTGCTTACTGCAATAAAGAAGCAATATCCTTTAATGTTCGCGCTTTCAGACCTTTGGCAGTTTAACCCGCCAAATTAAGATGTCTTCTAGATATTAAATCGCTTTTTAGCCTATGACAAGTATTTGATTCACTACACTAGTCGAAACCAATCTGTGCGCGACCATTCACCCGCTGGATATTCCCGGGAGATTGGGTTCGACGGTTTAATTTTATTGCTATGTAAGCCTAATGTATTATTCGACTGACAGTATTATATAATCTCTGACAATATTATTCACCTTCGGGAATATTAACAGTTCCTTTAGGACGTGGCGCTTTATCTATATAAACAGAGTTATGACTTAAACTACTCACAACGATATGGCTTAATTATAATTCACATATATGGCGCATTCTTTAGGAAATGCTTCTTTAACAGACTCACTCGTACACAATGCTGCACAATACTGCACACTAATCTGCCAATCTTCACTGATTTTAGTCACATATAAAAGGAACACAGACTGACTCATGTAGGGTCTATCAAATAACATTAGATTCACTTCAAACCACTTTAACATAAGTCACAATCGTTATTGGTAACCTTTCTCTCTTACCTTCGGTATATCAAGAATATTGGGTGTCGGGGTTATTTCTCGTTATTCCAATATAATAATTCATCAACCAATATAATGAATAACCGACAACAAATAGCAGTATGCAGTATTCACAGATCAATCGTGCCAGTTTGTTTTGAGTTAAGACAATCAGTCAGGTGCGTCAAATGCGAGTTAAATGCGTAATTGCAGTTAAAGGATATATGTCCTTATAATTAAACCTACTAGTGTTGAGCTAAAAAGCAGAAAACATAAAACACTACAAAGCCGTTCTTTCGTGGCTTTGAAAAACTCGTGACTACTGCTCTATACGAGGATACCAACTCCCTTATTCCACGAAGCTCCCGTTCAACACAGAGAAAGAGCAGTGAGATAGGAAAATTTCAGTTCAGTAGCTCTGTGATAGGTCAAAATCAAGGCTAACTCAAATTCTATTGGGAGATACAAAAACAAGGCTATGACGCAACCTCCCTAGGCTTGTTGGCCGATTAAACAGAGCCCAGATGCCTGCGTACAGCAAATCAGCCAATAAGCTGGTAACTTGCACTATTTTTAGCTATAGATCCCTTTTGAGAGTATTCTAGCGACTGGGGGGGGAACTGGCCAACAAGGCAAACGAATCAGTTATCCCACAAAAGCTTTTACAGAGGGCATCGATAGTACTATCATGGTACAGGTTGAGCATAAGCTGGGTGTTTTGCTTCCGCTTTCCAACGTTGATTGTTGCATATGTCAGCTTGTGGGCTTTTCGCAGATTGACTGAAGAATCACAATTAATTCTCTCTGTATCCATCTGATACACCATACGAACATCAGACATCGACACTTTAGCATTTGCTCCTATTTGAAATACGTCATTCATATAACTCCACTTAAATTCAGGAGGATAAAAAATGCCGGTGTTAAATAAGTTATTTCGTGTATTCTTCATGAGGTGATTATAATCAAACAACGGAATTATATCACAAAGCTCTGGTTCATATATAATCTTTGAGTAAGCATTGACATTAACTGAAAGGCCATCAGTAACAAACACTCGTGGCTGAAACTCGGCCTCTTTTAAATGTTTCACAACTTCCTTGAATTCTTTTATCAACATGTCTCCAGTTAATGTATCGTAACATGGCACTGACTTGACAATTATTCCATTTCCCCCACTTAGAGCTCTTACCATAATATCCAGCAGGGTCTTTGGTGATTCAATAATACCTCCTGCACTAAATATTGATTCTCTCTGTAAGTAAATTTCATCCGCGTATATTACAACATTCTGATCCATACCAATGCTCTTTAGAAGTGTATAAACTTTTACATCACCTCTTGTCAACTTTTCAAAGAATGAAATGCTGGGTAGGTTCGGCATCAGCTTCAAGAGCTCTTTATATCCATTCCTGCTTTTATAACGTAGCATAAGACACTTTCTAATGATATTCTTGGGGTATATTCCTATCTTTTTATAATTGCGGTACTCGTCTAGAAATTCCATGAAATCTGAGTCAAAATTAGGCAATGAATGAAACTTGACCTCATTCATTAGCCTAAGCAAAACACTTTTCTTCTGAACTTTATTATACCCACTTTTGTTACGTGGTAAATAGGTAAAATTAACGAGGGGTATTTTAGAGGTATTTTGAGAAACAATAAAGTACGTCGTTGAGATCTTAAGGAAGTAATTCAGTTTTAGATTTTCGGGGGAAATTTCATAAATCATAATTCCATCTTCACTTTCAACATCACACCTACACGCATGTACCTCTCTATTCTTAAAAACATCCTCGTCTTCAATCCATTTCTTTATATTTCCCAACTGCCACTCCAATTTGTCTTCTTCAACTAATTTTCTATTTTCGAGTAGGTTGTATAGTGTTGGATCAACTTTTCGTTTAGTTGGTGACTTTCGTAGTGGGGATGGTAATGGCCCAACCAATGTAAATATTGATGGAATTGATTCCTTTTTGAGATTGGAACTTCGAAACTGCAAATTTCTGTTCATCATAAAATCCTTCGGCTCGAAGTGAACTTTACAAATTCGATCTTTATCGTAATCGAATTCTCGACCTAACGAAAAAATAATCTAAAATAGTTTATATGGCTAGAGTTCCGCCCGTGCCAGTATTTCTATTTCACATTGCAATGTAAACTAATTACTACTGAATACAAAAACTCGAATCAATAATCAATTAAATGTTCAAAAAATTTGTATTATTAGCTAATTTATAATTTCTAAATAACTATCGGTAGTATTTAAAAAAAATTTTTAAAAATTTGGTATTAAATTTAGTGTTATAAATGTTATAGTTTCAGGTATCTAGCAATTTTTAAGGTAGCTAGTATTTTTATAACATAGGTGTAGCTTGTGTGACCATTTTCTAAATTTAAATTTTTATTTTTTCGATTTTTATTATTGGAAAGTGTTATAGAACATAAGTAGATATGTTGTATTTATGGTAGCAAGTGTTTTTTTTTTACGAGCGAGCATCTTTTGAAACTATAAAAATGTTGAAATATTTGGCAATAAATTGTTAAAAGTTGAAATCTGATTTTTTTTTAATTACTAGCTAATTTAAAATTAAAAAATAATTAGCTATATGTTCTAGATCATTTTATTTTTTATTTTATTCTAGAATTGTTAAATAACTTTTATATGGTGTTCTATAACTAATATTGAAGCCATAGTAACAATGATTAAGGAATATACACACATACGCATGTGGCATACGGATAGCCGTTTTTTTAACTAGCTATTATTTTTTGAAATTATAAAAAAATGTGAAAACATTGATTCTAGAATGTTTTCCAATATTAAAAAAACACTAAATAAAATATTATTTTTTTTATTTTCAAAAATACTAGCTAGTGAAAAAAATACTACTAGATGTCAGAAAAAATGAATACTAAGGTTCTAGAACAATCACCAATGTTCTAGAACATAATAAAATGCAACAAAACCAAATAAAAAGACATACACATTTTTTAAATTTGCTGTACCATGGATATAGGCCTACACAACACATACCATACTACTGTACCGGGGCATTACTATGGTATGTATAACCATTTTCCAATATTTTAATATGACATTTTCTTTATATTTTCTGAACTCATATTATGATTGTTATTATTGATACGTGTTCTAGAACATTAGTAGATATGTTTTTTTATGGTAGCTAGTGTTTTAGGTAGGTTTAGCTAGTAATTTCAACACTGGTTACAACATCCTACTTCCGCCCTCCATAAATAGTTTGTAGTACCTAGTTCTTATTACTATTTGTATAGAAAATGTTCCAGAACTTAGCTATTATTCATTTATAAAAAATTATGTTCTAGAAAAAATATTTCTTGTTCTTGAACGTTTTTTAGAAAACGTATTGTTTCTATTTAAAACGCATGGAATCGTTTTAAAACGTGCAAAACGTTAAAAATTACAATCAATAAAAAAAAATTTCCAAAATTTTTTTATTGATTTTAAACACGTTTTAGAACGATTCCATGCGTTTTATATAAAATCCCGATTTTTTTTTTAAATGTTCTAGAACAAAAAAATATTTGTTCTAGAACATAATTTTTTATAAATTAATATAAATAATAATATTAATAATGAAATTAATATATAAATGTAATTTACAAAATTTGAAAAAATGGTTATACATACCATAGTAATGCCCTGTACCGGTACCGGTAGTACCAAATATATAACATGTCATAGAACATTTTATGCGTGATATAATAATAAAATCCTTACCTGGCGTATTCAGCCCCTGACGAATCGCTTGTTTCCATTCATTGCAAACAGCAACATCAATAGGAAACCGGTGCAAATGGTCTTTTGACTTGCATACTAAACAAGTACGTGGCATGATGTAGATAGTTCACTATGTGTAGCCAGTGAAGTAATGAAGACCCTACTGTGTAGAGACTAAAGGTTACCGCGATGTACTGGTTAATTGTAATCGAAAAATTATCGGTTAAAATATTGTTTTAAAATAGTGCAGCTGTAGCTAGTTGTGGTAATAATAATATTGTTGAAAACCAACCCATCAATATTACAACAGCGCAGTTCAAGAATAATGACACTACTACTTGTTGCCATAGAAATATATCGCAAATAAGATTAAATCGCCCCCAACACTGCATTTCTTGTTGCCAAATATGAAAACTTTGACGAATTATATCTCGAGAACGCTCCGGTCGAATTTGCTTAAATTTTTTTTCTGGGGTTTCTATGGCATATACTTCCACTTTATTGAAAAAAATATCGGGGCCGAAAAAATAACACTAATGCGGTTCCGTCTATATTTAGTATTCCATGGTGTAGTCTGTTTTTCAAGTAAAATGTGATAAAGATTTGTAGAAAAATTTGTGGGTGTCCATGTCATCAGAAAATGACACAATATATTACGGGTCATGCACGTTCATGCATGGTGTACTGATGTACCGGTACTACTATTTATTGTATTATTATGTATGTTAACTTTGATATTACTGTACAAATAAAATATTACTGTAATTATTATTAATAAATGACAATCATAAAGCTACGGCACAGTAGGGTATGTTGTGCGGTCCCTTGTACTGTAGTTGTACGGTGTAAGTCCCCCGATCGTATTGTATATTTTATTTAAATAATATTTATCTTTTGTAACAGATACCGTACTGGCAGACTGGTATAGGCTTAAACAAAACTAAACAATCACATGCTTCAAAGGCTCAAATGGAACTAAACATAATAATATTTGACAAGGTGAACAGAACATAACCACAAGGCAGCAAGCAGGCAAGGGTGCATTAAAGTTTGAGAACGGCGTGACAGAAGAAAAATCAAATTTGTATCAAAATTTAGAAAGACTGAGAAAACCAAAACGCGTGTTTAGAGATTCAACCAAATTGTTTCTAGTACAGTAGTAGGCCCTCCCTACCCTAATGAAAAAAGGGATGAAATGATTTTCATAATAGACCTATGTAGGAATGGAAAGATAAATATACTGCTGTACTGATATAGAATGAAGGATGATTTAGATTGCAGGGCAATTGTATCAGCATTACACGGTAGGGCCTACATGTTAAAAAGTAGAATGAGCTAGAATGACCTAGAATGATCTAGAATGAGTTAGAATGACCTAGAATGATCTAGAATGACCTAAGAATCACCTAGAATGAGCTATGAGGAGATGATAGAATGCAAAAATGACCTAGAATGATCTAGAACGACCTAGAATGAGCTATGAGGAAATGATAGAATGCAAGAATGACCTAGCATGACCTAAGAATCACCTACAAAGAGCTACTGTATAAGTAGATGATATAATGCAATACCGACCCCTACTGACACCCCCCCCCCCCCCCCCCCCTCCAATGTATCTGGCCTCGGTTCCCCCCTTCCCCCCCCCCCCCCCTTACTTTGACTGCTGGCCTCTCCCAAACTGAAATCCGGAACGTATGGAACGGACAACTGGAACAGTTGGTATTGGAGCTAAATATTCCAAATGTGATGTTCCCATCAACGATGTTTATATTCTAGAGCGGACGTACCGTCGCAACGAAGCCAATAAGTTTACAAATCTCATAGCATCAGTAAGAAATGCTCCTTTAGAAACAGATGAAAAATACTACTTATTGGCTTATATATGGTCGGATTGTGATATGAATAACACAATTAATATTTCAATTGATAATGATATTCCTGTTGGGAGTGAACGTGCAGCTGAAGACAAATTCGGAAAACTTCGTGATGCCAAGACACGGCAATGCTACCTTCAACTTCAGCATACTACAGAACAGACACCGAAGTGCTAAAGGTTTGTTCCGACATGATTATTTCTGGAATCTCGGCATCAAAGGCGTATGATACTGTTTCATCTGAAAACAATATAATGATTGTTGAATCGGCGAGTTTACAGCCGCGAAATTTAAAACAATTGCACAACATTTCACAAAGATTTAGAGATTCAGACGATTCGTGTGACATTAATACAGCAGTGGCACTAAAGTCACAGATAGAAAAACTCTTATCTCTTGTTCATGACTATCCTGATTTGTGCCATGACCTACTAAATATACGACCATGAAAGCTGCATTCTACCTACTAAATTTAGTAGGCACACGTTTTTAAAATCATTTTTCATATATTTGAAGGATTTTATAATAAAAGTCTTCTAGAACATTTTTTATGATTCAATTCAATAGTAAGTATTTAATATTGGACTCAATATTATACAATTTATACATATTATACAATTTATATTGTTATATTATTGGACTCAAATGAAAATTACAATAGTGCCGAAAATTGGGGATAATGTCTTGAGAAATGCGAGTCAATAAACTTTTTAGAAGGAATTATTATCTATAAAAAAAGTTGCACGAGCATCATCTATAATGGAGAAAGAAAGATATAGATAGATAGATTTATTTATACATTATGTAAAAACAATAACAAATACACCAAACAATGTACCGGTATAAAGGTATTGTCCAACATACAATATAGGATTACCCCTAAAGCTTTGCAGCTTATTTCCAAGGGGGTCCTTTATGTTACTTGGTTACAAATACAATATTACACTACGCTAACCTAAAACCAATATAAAACGTAATTACACTATGTACATGTACAACTTTACCGAGAGCGTGACAATGTCCGACTCAACGATAAAGATGGTACAGAACAATTTATTATAAAACGTAATTACAGTATAAATAGTAAATAATTAATAAACTAATAACTTACTGTAGGACTATTGTACCTATTTAGAGATATGAAAATGCAACTAGAATATTTTGATCAGATGATGAAGAAAACTTTGAAAATATTACTTAATGGACCATTTCGACGATATTGGACATAACTTAAAAATATTTAGAGTTATAATCCTGTAACTTTATCTTTTATTTAACTTTAATTTTATATTTATAATAAGTATTATTAATAATTAATTAATTAATTAATTAATTATTAATAATTAATAAGTATTATAGTAAGTATTATAATTTTGAAACAACTTATTTTACTACTAGCTATTTATATATATTATTGGTAATTGCCAGTTCCACTTCGTTGGGCATATTGTGTCTTAATTCAGTGACTTGGCCACCAATTAATATTCTACAAATCTTAATGCGATTGCATGAAATTTGAAATATATATTGTTTTACCTCCCTCATCCATACTGGGTGCGTCAGAATATTTATTTTCGATTTCAATTTTCGATGCTAAAACTTGCCACTTCCGAATGCTAATATTCCACTCAATTTCATTAAGATTCAGAGGGGGGTGGGGGTTGCACTGAATTAATACGTAAAAAATATCTTGTATTTTTGATATTATTTTTTGTTATTTATGCTAGCTAGTGTTTTTTCCAAGTTGTACA
Organism: Nemertoderma westbladi; assembly: GCA_032718475.1. Lineage (NCBI taxonomy): Eukaryota > Metazoa > Xenacoelomorpha > Nemertodermatida > Nemertodermatidae > Nemertoderma > Nemertoderma westbladi. The sequence continues at coordinate 24,442 of JAUCBJ010000159.1, read as the reverse complement.
GTATATATTGCTATTGTAAATTAAATTAGCTAAATAGAAATTTTTTTTTCAACAAATCGAGCAGTTGCTGATCTTGCAGAAGATTGATGACCGGTAGATTACAAACAGATCCATTAGAGCGGCGATTCTCGTGTTACCGACAAATGTGCTGAGGTCGATTTCTTTGTCAGTCTCAAAGAAACCTCACAAACAAAAAACCATGTCCCAGCTCCGATCCCTGATTAAAGAAAATATCGACGTTGATGAAGTTGTATCAAGTGGTGAACCAGAAAATGATTACGAATCAATTTGCATTGCTGCAGAAAGTCGAAATGAAATTGATCTTGATTTAGACACACGTGACATTCTAACATGCGTTTTGGGTTTTGTTACCCACAAAATTATCAACAAAGGAAAGGGTGTCAAAACTGTGCGGCCGTTTTACAAAAAGAAACTGTTACCAACTCACTTTACCACAGTTTGCTTGACATGAGAAGACTCACAAGACAGTTATGCGCATTTGTTGAAGAAACGTTTAAAACTTTAATGACCGTTGAAGATTTGCTTGAAAAAAAACCTTCAGTTCCGCAAAGCAGTAATTTCGACTCTAACCAAACTATGTGACAATTATCCCTAAGTACCTAATCAGTTGTCCTTCCCATACCGAACTAAGAATTACTTTTTCGCTCTCTCGTAAACATATTTGTAAATAATCGATCCAAAGCCCACTCCCAGACATTGAGAGAATCTTCAGTAAAAGAATTCCAACTGCGTCAGCGTCATGTATATACAGTACAATAATACTGTAGCTAAATTATAGAACTGTAGTTTACCGGTACTCATTATTATTATGGATAAACATTATAAACAATAAACATTCCACAAGATTAACCAATTATTAACTATTTATTTGCTTTTGTCCTTCTTCATTAATTTGCTAAAAAACACAATGTTTAAAAAAACACTAGCTATGGTCAATTGAAAGACCAATCTATCACATACCAAAAAACTTTAAATAATATAATCTAATCAGAGATTGGGAAACTACCAAAAATTTCAATTTAGCTAATTTAATTTATAATAGCAATATATACTGTACAACTTGGAAAAAACACTAGCTATCATAAATAACAAAAAATAATATCAAAATACAAGATATTTTTTATGTCTTAATTCAGTGCAACCCAACCCCCCTCTGAATCTTAATGAAATTGGGTGGAATATTAGCATCCGGAAGTGGCAAGTTTTAGCATCGTCTCGAGGCTATTTAATTGCTAAACAATCTACTGTAGAACACTCTAAAAATAATGTGATAAAAACTGTGTCCTAATAGATAGTAATTAATTAAATAGACTCAATAAAACACTTTTCAAACGCTTGTAGTTAATTAAGGATTAAAAGCGAAAATAAATATTCTGACGCGTTAAGATTTGTAGAATAATAATTGGTGGCCAAGTCACTGAATTAAGACACAATATTCCAGGAGATGGCGTAGGTACGCACCAACGAAGTGGAACTGGCATTTACCAATAATATATAAAAATAGCTATTAAAATAAGTTGTTTCAAAATTATAATACTTGACTATTGAAATGAATCATAAAAAATGTTCTAGAAGACTTTTATTATAAAATCCTTTAAATATGATGAAAAACGTGTGCCTACTAAATTTAGTAGGTAGAATGCAGCTTTCATGGTCGTATATATAGTAGGTCATGATTGTGCCTAAAGAATATGATTATTCTGTACAGTGATCAAATATTGATCGATTTGGAACGTTTTTGTGTTAAACAAAACGGCCTGCTGAGAATTGACACTACTTTTGAAGTCGTGGATGGACTTTACTTAACTGATAGATCTCATCCGAATTTATCTCTCAACAACAAGAATGGAACTCACCCAGAATTCCCTGGACCGAGATGTTCCCATTTCCAAAAGGACAGCGACACCTACAAAAGATTCGCGATTGAAATTGTAGCTGCGAAATCATCTCTTAAAGCTATTCCACGGATTGGCCATGATATAGATGCTGCCACTATTAATGGTGTATCATCAGTTTTCACCGAGTCCAATAATTTATACTGTTTAGACCACCTACAGCAACGAGATAAAGCTAAGCTTAAAAATATGGGTTGTAATGAGGCAACTATTTCCAATATTCTAGCGGATACATATGGCAGTCAATCAAATACGGTATTACAGTTGGGTTTAGTTGATGCCGCTGATGAAGAAGGTCGAATGAAGAATGACTTCAATATGAAGGTGGATATTCTAGAGTCCGTTTGGAATTCGCTTGCTCCAGGTTACTACTAGGATCGGCATGCTGCATTGCAGCTGCATTTTTAAGAATGCTGTGCCGGCTTGTCAACAAAATTGCACCGCCACAACTCCCTATCACCCACGACATTTGCTAGATCATCCGCATCTTCAAGGCCATTGTCCTTTAGGATGCGTCTCAAGAAAGTCATGGGCTGTCCACCATGGTCAGGTCAGGAATTCTCGGCAAATTGTCCGGATTTCCGGGCAAATTTGTCCAAAATACTGCCCGGAAATCTATAAATCCGGGCGTCCATTTAACTTGTCTGTTCGACTATTTGTCCGTTCTAAATTCGCCCGGATGTCCGGGCGCCCGGGCACTGGAATGCCCGGACATCCAAAAATCCGGCAAATTGTCCGGATTTCCGGGCAAATTTGTCCAAAATACTGCCCGGAATTCCGTGAATCCGGGCGTCCATTTAACTTGTCTGTCCGACTATTTGTCCGTTCCAAAGTCGCCCGGAAGTCCAGACGCCCGGGCCCTGGAATGCCCGGACATCCAAAAATCCGGCAAATTGTCCGGATTTCCGGGCAAATTTGTCCAAAATACTGCCCGGAAATCTATAAATCCGGGCGTCCATTTAACTTGTCTGTCCGACAACTTGACCGTTCCAAAGTCGCCCGGACGTCCGGATGCCCGGACACTAGAATGCCCGGACATCCAAAAATCCGTCTGTCCGACTATTTGACCATTCAAAAGTCGCCCGGACGTCCGGACACTAGAATGCCCGGACATCCAAAAAATCCGTCTGTCCGACTATTTGACCATTCCAAAGTCGCCCGGACGTCCGGAAGCTCGGACGCCCGGGCACTGGAATGCCCGGACATCCAAAAATCCGGCAAATTGTCCGGATTTCCGGGCAAATTCCGGATTTCCGGATGTCCGGACTTCCGGGCACTAGGATTTCCGGGCAAAAACTGCCCAAAATACTGTCCGGAATACCAATACCAATACCAATAGCAATACCAATACCAATACCAATACCAATACCAATACCAATATTGAAATCAATAACCAATATCGATACCAATACCAATAACCGATATTGATATTGATATCGATATTGAAACCAATAACCAATACCAATACCAGTATTGAAATCAATAACCAATATCGATACCAATACCAATACCAATAACCGATATTGATATTGATATCGATATTGAAACCAATAACCAATACCAATACCAATACCAATATTGAAATCAATAACCAATATCGATACCAATACCAATAACCGATATTGATATTGTAATCGATATTGGAACCAATAACCAATACCAATACCAATACCAATACCAATACCAATACCAATACCAATACCAATATTGAAATCAATAACCAATATCGATACCAATACCAATACCAATAACCGATATTGATATTGTAATCGATATTGAAACCAATAACCAATACCAATACCAATATTGAATTCAATAACCAATATCGATATCAATACCAATAACCGATATTGATATTGTAATCGACATTGAAACCAATGGCATTGCATAACACAGCATATATAATAATATATTTTTCAAATAAGGTTATTCTTGATTCTGATTGTTAGTTCTTGGTATGAATAGAAAGATCAATTTACAGTGAATCTAAAGAACTTTAAATCAGCATTTTTCATCCACGAGAACCCAAGATACAGCTATCACAATATTACCTACGTCCCACACTATGCATTATTATCTTCTAAGAAATAATATCCCCTCCCTTCCCCTTATTAATTGTACAATAGGAATAGTGTTTTACACCACCATGCGGCACAGTACGAATTGACTTCGGACGCTAGAGGCAGCAGAGACAGACGGCCGGGGGGGGTATGCCGCTAGAGACATTTAATAATTATATGCGACCGGACTGGCCCTTACCATGGTATTGCCATAGTTACTCCATGTTATTCTATGGCGCGATATTGCAAAAAAAACATAATGTCAATACACCAATACCCATTGGCTGCCTTAAGACACATTTTTAAAAGACACTTTCACAAAAATCTCTTTGATTTTCAAAAATTTATTTCACACATTTCTCGAGTAAGTAATCTACAAAAATTATTAACTTCAATTCCAAAACATTTCTGCTGTTAATTAAGTGAAAATATCAAGCTCAAGTACAAGTACAGGTACAAGTACAAGTACAAGTACAAGTACGGTCCGGGCGCCCGGGCACTGGAATGCCCGGACATCCAAAAATCCGGCAAATTTTCCGGATTTCCGGGCAAATTTGTCCAAAATACTGCCCGGAATTCCGTAAATCCGGGCGTCCATTAAACTTGTCTGTTCGACTATTTGTCCGTTCTAAATTCGCCCGGATGTCCGGGCGCCCGGGCACTGGAATGCCCGGACATCCAAAAATCCCGCAAATTGTCCGGATTTCAGGGCAAATTTGTCCAAAATACTGCCCGGAATTCCGTAAATCCGGGCGTCCATTTAACTTGTCTGTCCGACTATTTGTCCGTTCCAAATTCGCCCGGAAGTCCGGACGCCCGGGCACTGGAATGCCCGGACATCCAAAAATCCGGCAAATTGTCCGGATTTCCGGGCAAATTTGTCCAAAATACTGCCCGGAATTCCGTGAATCCGGGCGTCCATTTAACTTGTCTGTCCGACTATTTGTCCGTTCCAAAGTCGCCCGGAAGTCCGGACGCCCGGGCACTGGAATGCCCGGACATCCAAAATCCGGCAAATTGTCCGGATTTCCGGGCAAATTTGTCCAAAATACTGCCCGGAAATCTATAAATCCGGGCGTCCATTTAACTTGTCTGTTCGACTATTTGTCCGTTCTAAATTCGCCCGGATGTCCGGGCGCCCGGGCACTGGAATGCCCGGACATCCAAAAATCCGGCAAATTGTCCGGATTTCCGGGCAAATTTGTCCAAAATACTGCCCGGAATTCCGTGAATCCGGGCGTCCATTTAACTTGTCTGTCCGACTATTTGTCCGTTCCAAAGTCGCCCGGAAGTCCAGACGCCCGGGCCCTGGAATGCCCGGACATCCAAAAATCCGGCAAATTGTCCGGATTTCCGGGCAAATTTGTCCAAAATACTGCCCGGAAATCTATAAATCCGGGCGTCCATTTAACTTGTCTGTCCGACAACTTGACCGTTCCAAAGTCGCCCGGACGTCCGGATGCCCGGACACTAGAATGCCCGGACATCCAAAAATCCGTCTGTCCGACTATTTGACCATTCAAAAGTCGCCCGGACGTCCGGACACTAGAATGCCCGGACATCCAAAAAATCCGTCTGTCCGACTATTTGACCATTCCAAAGTCGCCCGGACGTCCGGAAGCTCGGACGCCCGGGCACTGGAATGCCCGGACATCCAAAAATCCGGCAAATTGTCCGGATTTCCGGGCAAATTCCGGATTTCCGGATGTCCGGACTTCCGGGCACTAGGATTTCCGGGCAAAAACTGCCCAAAATACTGTCCGGAATACCAATACCAATACCAATAGCAATACCAATACCAATACCAATACCAATACCAATACCAATATTGAAATCAATAACCAATATCGATACCAATACCAATAACCGATATTGATATTGATATCGATATTGAAACCAATAACCAATACCAATACCAGTATTGAAATCAATAACCAATATCGATACCAATACCAATACCAATAACCGATATTGATATTGATATCGATATTGAAACCAATAACCAATACCAATACCAATACCAATATTGAAATCAATAACCAATATCGATACCAATACCAATAACCGATATTGATATTGTAATCGATATTGGAACCAATAACCAATACCAATACCAATACCAATACCAATACCAATACCAATACCAATACCAATATTGAAATCAATAACCAATATCGATACCAATACCAATACCAATAACCGATATTGATATTGTAATCGATATTGAAACCAATAACCAATACCAATACCAATATTGAATTCAATAACCAATATCGATATCAATACCAATAACCGATATTGATATTGTAATCGACATTGAAACCAATGGCATTGCATAACACAGCATATATAATAATATATTTTTCAAATAAGGTTATTCTTGATTCTGATTGTTAGTTCTTGGTATGAATAGAAAGATCAATTTACAGTGAATCTAAAGAACTTTAAATCAGCATTTTTCATCCACGAGAACCCAAGATACAGCTATCACAATATTACCTACGTCCCACACTATGCATTATTATCTTCTAAGAAATAATATCCCCTCCCTTCCCCTTATTAATTGTACAATAGGAATAGTGTTTTACACCACCATGCGGCACAGTACGAATTGACTTCGGACGCTAGAGGCAGCAGAGACAGACGGCCGGGGGGGGTATGCCGCTAGAGACATTTAATAATTATATGCGACCGGACTGGCCCTTACCATGGTATTGCCATAGTTACTCCATGTTATTCTATGGCGCGATATTGCAAAAAAAACATAATGTCAATACACCAATACCCATTGGCTGCCTTAAGACACATTTTTAAAAGACACTTTCACAAAAATCTCTTTGATTTTCAAAAATTTATTTCACACATTTCTCGAGTAAGTAATCTACAAAAATTATTAACTTCAATTCCAAAACATTTCTGCTGTTAATTAAGTGAAAATATCAAGCTCAAGTACAAGTACAGGTACAAGTACAAGTACAAGTACAAGTACGGTCCGGGCGCCCGGGCACTGGAATGCCCGGACATCCAAAAATCCGGCAAATTTTCCGGATTTCCGGGCAAATTTGTCCAAAATACTGCCCGGAATTCCGTAAATCCGGGCGTCCATTAAACTTGTCTGTTCGACTATTTGTCCGTTCTAAATTCGCCCGGATGTCCGGGCGCCCGGGCACTGGAATGCCCGGACATCCAAAAATCCCGCAAATTGTCCGGATTTCAGGGCAAATTTGTCCAAAATACTGCCCGGAATTCCGTAAATCCGGGCGTCCATTTAACTTGTCTGTCCGACTATTTGTCCGTTCCAAATTCGCCCGGAAGTCCGGACGCCCGGGCACTGGAATGCCCGGACATCCAAAAATCCGGCAAATTGTCCGGATTTCCGGGCAAATTTGTCCAAAATACTGCCCGGAATTCCGTGAATCCGGGCGTCCATTTAACTTGTCTGTCCGACTATTTGTCCGTTCCAAAGTCGCCCGGAAGTCCGGACGCCCGGGCACTGGAATGCCCGGACATCCAAAATCCGGCAAATTGTCCGGATTTCCGGGCAAATTTGTCCAAAATACTGCCCGGAAATCTATAAATCCGGGCGTCCATTTAACTTGTCTGTTCGACTATTTGTCCGTTCTAAATTCGCCCGGATGTCCGGGCGCCCGGGCACTGGAATGCCCGGACATCCAAAAATCCGGCAAATTGTCCGGATTTCCGGGCAAATTTGTCCAAAATACTGCCCGGAATTCCGTGAATCCGGGCGTCCATTTAACTTGTCTGTCCGACTATTTGTCCGTTCCAAAGTCGCCCGGAAGTCCAGACGCCCGGGCCCTGGAATGCCCGGACATCCAAAAATCCGGCAAATTGTCCGGATTTCCGGGCAAATTTGTCCAAAATACTGCCCGGAAATCTATAAATCCGGGCGTCCATTTAACTTGTCTGTCCGACAACTTGACCGTTCCAAAGTCGCCCGGACGTCCGGATGCCCGGACACTAGAATGCCCGGACATCCAAAAATCCGTCTGTCCGACTATTTGACCATTCAAAAGTCGCCCGGACGTCCGGACACTAGAATGCCCGGACATCCAAAAAATCCGTCTGTCCGACTATTTGACCATTCCAAAGTCGCCCGGACGTCCGGAAGCTCGGACGCCCGGGCACTGGAATGCCCGGACATCCAAAAATCCGGCAAATTGTCCGGATTTCCGGGCAAATTCCGGATTTCCGGATGTCCGGACTTCCGGGCACTAGGATTTCCGGGCAAAAACTGCCCAAAATACTGTCCGGAATACCAATACCAATACCAATAGCAATACCAATACCAATACCAATACCAATACCAATACCAATATTGAAATCAATAACCAATATCGATACCAATACCAATAACCGATATTGATATTGATATCGATATTGAAACCAATAACCAATACCAATACCAGTATTGAAATCAATAACCAATATCGATACCAATACCAATACCAATAACCGATATTGATATTGATATCGATATTGAAACCAATAACCAATACCAATACCAATACCAATATTGAAATCAATAACCAATATCGATACCAATACCAATAACCGATATTGATATTGTAATCGATATTGGAACCAATAACCAATACCAATACCAATACCAATACCAATACCAATACCAATACCAATACCAATATTGAAATCAATAACCAATATCGATACCAATACCAATACCAATAACCGATATTGATATTGTAATCGATATTGAAACCAATAACCAATACCAATACCAATATTGAATTCAATAACCAATATCGATATCAATACCAATAACCGATATTGATATTGTAATCGACATTGAAACCAATGGCATTGCATAACACAGCATATATAATAATATATTTTTCAAATAAGGTTATTCTTGATTCTGATTGTTAGTTCTTGGTATGAATAGAAAGATCAATTTACAGTGAATCTAAAGAACTTTAAATCAGCATTTTTCATCCACGAGAACCCAAGATACAGCTATCACAATATTACCTACGTCCCACACTATGCATTATTATCTTCTAAGAAATAATATCCCCTCCCTTCCCCTTATTAATTGTACAATAGGAATAGTGTTTTACACCACCATGCGGCACAGTACGAATTGACTTCGGACGCTAGAGGCAGCAGAGACAGACGGCCGGGGGGGGTATGCCGCTAGAGACAATTATTAATTATATGCGACCGGACTGGCCCTTACCATGGTATTGCCATAGTTACTCCATGTTATTCTATGGCGCGATATTGCAAAAAAAACATAATGTCAATTCACCAATACCCATTGGCTGCTTTAGACACATTTTTAAAAGACACTTTCACAAAAATTTCTTTGACTTTCAAAAATTTATTTCACACATTTCTGCAAGCTATAATCTACAAAAATTATTAACTTCAATTCCAAAACATTTCTGCTATTAATTAAGTGAAAATATCAAGCATTTATTTACGTCCTATTCTTATGCTTTTTTTCACCTAAATAACAGCTTAAAAGAGAGAATCACTTCATCATTCAGAATCGCAAAGCAAAATTAATACGACTTCTCATACAGTTACTATAGTTATTGGGATAGCCAAATCCAATCAATTTAGTTTATACAATCAAGGTATGCAGTTAGTTGTAGGGGTCCCGCCTCGCCGGCCGCTTATTCAATACAATACACATACAGGTCCTTCCTGTAGAACTAATCAACCAACCAATATGTCAATACCCCATTGTTCTCTGTTGAGCTGTTCTCATATCATCCTAATCAGGCCTACGTGACCGAAGCGTACTTGTTTCAGTTTGCATTCAGCATGGTGCTCGTGGTATTTATTCAAAGGCAGGGGCCAGACATTCCATATAATTACTTTATATTGTGTTGTCAATAACAGTAATACTGCTGTGTTTCTTGGTTGTTAAGTCGCATTAGAATAATTAATGGCCGTTCATTAATCGATTATATTAAAGTGTTACGGGCCCAGGGACGACGCCATCCATTGTTATTACAGGTAAATTTATTATAATAATCCCGTACATAATAATATTCATTAGTATACGTAGCTAGACTTACTACAATAATGGTTTAACTTGTTATTTTATTTTATTTACTCAGGTTGTTATATCAGATCAGTGTATGTTCGTGGCTCGGGATTTAACCACTTGGTGCGCCACTACCGGGAGCACACGGGAATCCCACCGTTCGCCTGCCGCGCCTGCACAAAGTCCTTCCAACGCGACGACCATCTCAAGATCCACGCGAGGAACTGCCACATCGCGCGGTACGCGGAACTCATCAGTTACATCACGTCGGACCGGGAGGGCCAGCGAGAGGAAGCCGAGTACGTGCGGACGATAATCCTGGAGCGGAAGAAGGGCACTCTAACGAAGGCCCGCTTGGACACCATCTGTCTGCAGTTTAGCCCCGCCTTCCAAGAGAAACTCCGATTGGCTACGCCGTACAACGACGTTCTTGATTTAGTCTCAACCGGGAAACTGTTCCGCAACTCTCAGAAAGCCGCTCGCTTGCGTACCATATTCCCCGCGGCTAAGAAAGCCCTCTCTCTCGTTTCCAAGGCGACTAGCCCAGCCCCGGTGCAGGCCCCGACAGACCTCAGTCTGGCTTCCGGGAGTCCGCCGGCCTCGATGGTTGCCCAGGGCGACAGCAACGGCTTGGGAAAATCCCCCGAAAACTATTCCGGGTTTAATGAAGACGAGGAGAGCGGATTTATCGTACAAGGACTTTAATTTCACGCGAACAATTAATTATTTCCATATAAACAAAATACAATGTATCAGAATATCGCATCTACACTCGCATCCCTATTGTTTTGCTATTATTTTCGCTGCGAATCGGGATTGTGAGACTTTATTTTCGCAGTAATTTAATTTAATAATCTAATTTCAATCATTTTGCTTTCATTCCATTTACAGAGCTAGTTCGCTGCTTCTCAATGCGGATTAATTAATTTATTATTTAGTCTGAATTTAGATTTGAATAATTATATTTATTAAGGGAAACTTATAATATTATTTATGGTGGCCCTGAACAGCCACCGCGAGAAAAAATTATCTGAAGCAAAACAACTTGTCCAGACAGGATGTTGTATGTGAACAACTCGTCCGGAATGTGAACAACTCGTCCGGAATGTGAACAACTCGTCCGGAATGTGAACAACTCGTCCGGAATGTGAACAACTCGTCCGGAATGTGAACAACTCGTCCGGAATGTGAACAACTCGTCCGGAATGTGAACAACTCGTACGGAATGTGAACAAATCGTCAGGAGTTTTAGTTAATTAGTCACCCCCCCCCCCCCCCCCCCCCATCTTAATAGTCAATTATAATTAATTGTGATTGTTTGTGTGAGTAGCTGCGTATTTTACGTGTCGCCATCTAGTTTTATTTATTTATCTTTGCGGAATCATGGAAATTTGGAATTATAAAATTATTGGCCTATTGAAATATATTATATTTACGAGAATGTTGTTTTATATGAATTTAAATATTAATAATTTAAAAGGAATTAATAACATCATCAGTTTTATTTCGGTGTAAGAGGATCTTTGATGCTTTAGGTAATTGGTTATTTTATTTAATATTTTTTATTTGTATTTCTTTGTTAAAAATCATGTTGAATTACTACAATTATTTTGTAAATGTTTTCCCATATAATGATAAATTAATATTAAAATAATATATTATATTATATTTTAATATAATAATATATATCGGTACAATAAATCATATTTATTTAACATGTAGGCCATAGTAGAGTACTGAATGAATGATGTAGGTACAAGGTAATGCTGTATTACAGATTAATGTGTTGGCCTTTCAATGAATATGTTAGTGTGCATATATTTAATCTTCAAGCTTTTGTCAAAATAAACTTACTATAATTAACCTTATATTTTTCTTAGTCTTTAACTTCAAGCATCTATATTCAAATACACCATGACCCTTTATATAGTGTCATTTTCTGATGACACGGCGGAACCCCCCCCCCCCCCCCCCCAGATTTTTCTACAAATCTTTAACATATTGCTTGAAATTTGAAACACAACTAGTTGAGAAAAAGTTGGGCCGTACGGCGCTATGTAATCACAACGCCATCAGATTACGATGCCATTTTATATTAAATCGCTTTAAAGAGTAACTTCCATTGTGTTTTAATACGATTTACTTACATATTTATAATGCTGAAATGTGTGGCTTTTAAATGAGCTAAAAATCATTAACTTTCGTTAATTACAACGCGACTTACACAAGTTTTTATAAAGAACAATATTTATTTATCCATTTACTTTAACTTTTTTTACGAAATTAATTAATTCTTAACTTCACCCCCCCCCCCCCCCCCTCCCCTCCCAGTTGTTGCTGACCAATAAGAACCCCCCCATCCCAGTTGTTGCTGACCAATAAGAACTCAAGGATTGTTATATTGCCTTAGCCCCTCCGCTATAGACGACACCGAGAGTTAATCTTATGAAATCACAATAAACAACATTCATTGTGTTGGAGAGATTAATTTACGGTCTGGAATCAATTCAATTACAAATCGCTTATAAGAAAGTTTGATGTTCTGGATATGACGACGGCCGTTTAATAAAACTGTTGTAGAGGTTCCGATAATATTTCTAGTTTTAGTTTTGGGAAGATATTTATAAATTATATTGTGTAAATTATACGCAATATAAATATGTTTTAAAACTATAAGTTAAGATACTATTACTATTCGTTTGTACTAATTAATTAATCTATCTGAATTATTGTTAATATTTTTTTAGGACAGACTACATTGAACGCCGCATGATGATGAACAACGCCGCTAATACTCCACACACTGCCTAGGAATGGGTTTCTACCATGTTGAAAAATCAATGTGTATTGGTCACTCGCGATTGATAATTTATATTAATTAGATCTAATTAATTAATTATGGACACAATAATGGTGATTTAACTGTTTTTAACTGAACTGATATTAAGTTATATAACTGTGTGTTTCAAATATTTGGGTTATATCAGTTGTTGACATTACAAATAATTATAAATTCTTATCCAAGTTACATAACTGTATTTTTTCGAATTCATCTCAAAGACGTTTTGTTTGAACCCCAATATCTTCATAAGAACAAAATATATTTAAAAACGGTTACTGTATTTGGAATCTGCTGTTCATTTAACACTAAAAGAGGTATCACAAGTGAACTTTTCTCTAAATGTTACAGAAACAGACTGGGAATAGTTATGTCTGCTTTTTCAATAAAAAATACCTAAAATCTCATAAAATATCAAAAAAACGTTGTGTTTGAACCCAAATATCGCGAGAACTACAAATTATATGTAAAAACGCTTACTGTATTTGGAATCTGCTGTTAATTTAACACTAAAAGAAGTATCACAAGTGAACTTTTCTCTAAATGTTACAGAAACGGACTGGGAATAGTTATGTCTGCTTTTTCAATAAAAAATACCTAAAATCTCATAAAATATCAAAAAACGTTGTGTTTGCCCGTAATTTGGCAAATGTGGGCATCCATGAAACTTGTCTGTCCGACTATTTGTCCGTTCTAAAGTCGCCCGGATGCCCGGGCGTTAGAATGCCCGGAAATCCAAAAATCCGGCTAAATGCCCGGATTTCCGGGCAAAGTTGTCCAAAATACTGTCCGGAGTTCTGTAATTCCGGGCGTCCATTAAACTTGTCTGTCCGCCTATTTGTCCGTTCCAAAGTCGCCCGGATGCCCGGGCGTTAGAATGCCCGGAAATCCAAATATCCGGCAAAATGCCCGGATTTCCGGGCAAAATGCCCGGATTTCCGGGCAAAATGCCCGGATTTCCGGGCAAAGTTGTCCAAAATACTGTCCGGAATTCTGTAAACCGGGCGTCCATTAAACTTGTCTGTCCGACTATTTGTCCGTTCCAAAGTCGCCCGGATGCCCGGGCGTTAGAATGCCCGGAAATCCAAAAATCCGGCAAAATGCCCGGATTTCCGGGCAAAGTTGTCCAAAATACTGTCCGGAATTCTGAAATTCCGGGCGTCCATTAAACTTGTCTGTCCGACTATTTGTCCGTTCCAAAGTCGCCCGGATGCCCGGGCGTTAGAATGCCCGGAAATCCAATTATCCGGCAAAATGCCCGGATTTCCGGGCAAAATGCCCGGATTTCCGGGCAAAGTTGTCCAAAATACTGTCCGGAATTCTGTAAATCCGGGCGTCCATTACACTTGTCTGTCCGACTATTTGTCCGTTCCAAAGTCGCCCGGATGCCCGGGCGTTAGAATGCCCGGAAATCCAAATATCCGGCAAAATGCCCGGATTTCCGGGCAAAGTTGTCCAAAATAATGTCCGGAATTCTGTAATTCCGGGCGTCCATTAAACTTGTCTGTCCGACTATTTGTCCGTTCCAAAGTCGCCCGGATGCCCGGGCGTTAGAATGCCCGGAAATCCAATTATCCGGCAAAATGCCCGGATTTCCGGGCAAAATGCCCGGATTTCCGGGCAAAGTTGTCCAAAATACTGTCCGGAATTCTGTAAATCCGGGCGTCCATTACACTTGTCTGTCCGATTATTTGTCCGTTCCAAAGTCGCCCGGATGCCCCGGCGTTAGAATGCCCGGAAATCCAAAAATCCGGCAAAATGCCCGGATTTCCGGGCAAAGTTGTCCAAAATACTGTCCGGAATTCTGTAATTCCGGGCGTTCATTAAACTTGTCTGTCCGACTATTTGTCCGTTCCAAAGTCGCCCGGATGCCCGGGCGTTAGAATGCCCGGAAATCCAATTATCCGGCAAAATGCCCGGATTTCCGGGCAAAATGCCCGGATTTCCGGGCAAAGTTGTCCAAAATACTGTCCGGAATTCTGTAAATCCGGGCGTCCATTACACTTGTCTGTCCGACTATTTGTCCGTTCCAAAGTCGCCCGGATGCCCGGGCGTTAGAATGTCCGGAAATCCAAAAATCCGGCTAAATGCCCGGATTTCCGGGCAAAGTTGTCCAAAATACTGTCCGGAATTCTGTAATTCCGGGCGTCCATTAAACTTGTCTGTCCGACTATTTGTCCGTTCCAAAGTCGCCCGGATGCCCGGGCGTTAGAATGCCCGGAAATCCAAATATCCGGCAAAATGCCCGGATTTCCGGGCAAAGTTGTCCAAAATAATGTCCGGAATTCTGTAATTCCGGGCGTCCATTAAACTTGTCTGTCCGACTATTTGTCCGTTCCAAAGTCGCCCGGATGCCCGGGCGTTAGAATGCCCGGAAATCCAATTATCCGGCAAAATGCCCGGATTTCCGGGCAAAATGCCCGGATTTCCGGGCAAAGTTGTCCAAAATACTGTCCGGAATTCTGTAAATCCGGGCGTCCATTACACTTGTCTGTCCGATTATTTGTCCGTTCCAAAGTCGCCCGGATGCCCCGGCGTTAGAATGCCCGGAAATCCAAAAATCCGGCAAAATGCCCGGATTTCCGGGCAAAGTTGTCCAAAATACTGTCCGGAATTCTGTAATTCCGGGCGTTCATTAAACTTGTCTGTCCGACTATTTGGCTGTTCCAAAGTCGCCCGGATGCCCGGGCGTTAGAATGCCCCGAATTCCAAAAATCCGGCAAAATGCCCGGATTTCCGGGCAAAATGCCCGGATTTCCGGGCAAAATGCCCGGATTTCCGGTCAAAGTTGTCCAAAATACTGTCAGGAATTCTGTAAATCCGGGCGTCCATTACACTGGTCTGTCCGACTATTTGTCCGTTCCAAAGTCGCCCGGATGCCCGGGCGTTAGAATGCCCGGAAATCCAAAAATCCGGCAAAATGCCCGGATTTCCGGGCAAAGTTGTCCAAAATACTGTCCGGAATTCTGTATATCCGGGCGTAAATTCAACTATGTGTCCGTTCAAAAGTCGCCCGGAAGTCCGGACGCCCGGGCACTGGAATGCCCGGACATCAAAAAATCCGGCAAATTTTCCGGATTTCCGGGCAAATTTGTCCAAAATACTGCCCGGAATTCCGTAAATCCGGGCGTCCATTAAGCTTGTCTGTTCGACTATTTGTCCGTTCTTAAGTCGCCCGGAAGTCCGGACGCCCGGGCACTGGAATGCCCGGACATCCAAAAATCCGGCAAATTTTCCGGATTTCCGGGCAAATTTGTCCAAAATACTGCCCGGAATTCCGTAAATCCGGGCGTCCATTAAACTTGTCTGTTCGACTATTTGTCCGTTCTAAATTCGCCCGGATGTCCGGGCGCCCGGGCACTGGAATGCCCGGACATCCAAAAATCCGGCAAATTGTCCGGATTTCAGGGCAAATTTGTCCAAAATACTGCCCGGAATTCCGTAAATCCGGGCGTCCATTTAACTTGTCTGTCCGACTATTTGTCCGTTCCAAATTCGCCCGGAAGTCCGGACGCCCGGGCACTGGAATGCCCGGACATCCAAAAATCCGGCAAATTGTCCGGATTTCCGGGCAAATTTGTCCAAAATACTGCCCGGAATTCCGTAAATCCGGGCGTCCATTAAGCTTGTCTGTTCGACTATTTGTCCGTTCTTAAGTCGCCCGGAAGTCCGGACGCCCGGGCACTGGAATGCCCGGACATCCAAAAATCCGGCAAATTTTCAGGATTTCCGGGCAAATTTCTCCAAAATACTGCCCGGAATTCCGTGAATCCGGGCGTCCATTTAACTTGTCTGTCCGACTATTTGTCCGTTCCAAAGTCGCCCGGAAGTCCGGACGCCCGGGCGCTGGAATGCCCGGACATCCAAAAATCCGGCAAAATGTCCGGATTTCCGGGCAAATTTGACCAAAATACTGCCCGGAATTCCGTAAATCCGGGCGTCCATTTAACTTGTCTGTCCGACTATTTGTCCGTTCCAAAGTCGCCCGGATGTCCGGGCGCCCGGGCACTGGAATGCCCGGACATCCAAAAATCCGGCAAATTGTCCGGATTTCCGGGCAAATTTGTCCAAAATACTGCCCGGAAATCTGTAAATCCGGGCGTCCATTTAACTTGTCTGTCTGACTATTTGTCCATTCTAGAGTCGCCCGGATGTCCGGACGCCCGGGCACTGGAATGCCCGGAAATCCAAAAATCCGGCAAAATGTCCGGATTTCCGGGCAAATTTGTCCAAAATACTGCCCGGAAATCTGTAAATCCGGGCATCCATTTATCTTGTCTGTCCGACTATTTGCCCGTTCCAAAGTCGCCCGGAAGTCCGGACGCCCGGGCACTGGAATGCCCGGACATCCAAAAATCCGGCAAAATGTCCGGATTTCCGGGCAAATTTGTCCAAAATACTGCCCGGAAATCTGTAAATCCGGGCATCCATTTAACTTGTCTGTCCGACTATTTGTCCGTTCCAAAGTCGCCCGGAAGTCCGGACGCCCGGGCACTGGAATGCCCGGACATCCAAAAATCCGGCAAAATGTCCGGATTTCCGGGCAAAGTTGTCCAAAATACTGCCCGGAAATCTGTAAATCGGGGCATCCATTTAACTTGTCTGTCCGACTATTTGTCTGTTCTAAAGTCGCCCGGATATCCGGACGCCCGGGCACTGGAATGCCCGGACATCCAAAAATCCGGCAAATTGTCCGGATTTCCGGGCAAATTTGTCCAAAATACTGCCCGGAATTCTGTAAATCCGGGCGTCCATTAAACTTGTCTGTCCGACTATTTGTCCGGCAAAATGCCCGGATTTCCGGGCAAAATGCCCGGATTCCCGGGCAAAGTTGTCCAAAATACTGTCCGGAATTCTGTAAATCCGGGCGTCCATTAAACTTGTCTGTCCGACTATTTGTCCGCTCCAAAGTCGCCCGGATGCCCGGGCGTTAGAATGCCCGGAAATCCAAAAATCCGGCAAAATGCCCGGATTTCCGGGCAAAGTTGTCCAAAATACTGTCCGGAATTCTGTAAATCCGGGCGTCCATTAAACTGGTCTGTCCGACTATTTGGCTGTTCCAAAGTCGCCCGCATGCCCGGGCGTTAGAATGCCCCGAATTCCAAAAATCCGGCAAAATGCCCGGATTTCCGGGCGAAGTTGTCCAAAATACTGTCCGGAATTCTGTAATTCCGGGCGTCCATTAAACTTGTCTGTCCGACTATTTGTCCGTTCCAAAGTCGCCCGGATGCCCGGGCGTTAGAATGCCCGGAAATCCAAATATCCGGCAAAATGCCCGGATTTCCGGGCAAAGTTGTCCAAAATACTGTCCGGAATTCTGTAAATCCGGGCGTCCATTAAACTTGTCTGTCCGACTATTTGTCCGTTCCAAAGTCGCCCGGATGCCCGGGCGTTAGAATGCCCGGAAATCCAAAAATCCGGCAAAATGCCCGGATTTCGGGTAAAGTTGTCCAAAATACTGTCCGGAATTCTGTAATTCCGGGCGTCCATTAAACTTGTCTGTCCGACTATTTGTCCGTTCCAAAGTCGCCCGGATGCCCGGGCGTTAGAATGCCCGGAAATCCAAATATCCGGCAAAATGCCCGGAATTCTGTAATTCCGGGCGTCCATTAAACTTGTGTGACTATTTGTCCGTTCCAAAGTCGCCCGGATGCCCGGGCGTTAGAATGCCCGGAAATCCAAATATCCGGCAAAATGCCCGGATTTCCGGGCAAAATGCCCGGGCTTATGGGCAAAATGCCCGGATTTCCGGGCAAAGTTGTCCAAAATACTGTCCGGAATTCTGTAATTCCGGGCGTCCATTAAACTTGTCTGTCCGACTATTTGTCCGTTCCAAAGTCGCCCGGATACCACATCCAAAAATCCGGCAAAATGTCCGGATTTCCGGGCAAGGTTGTCTAAAATACTGTCCGGAATTTTGTAAATCCGGGCGTCCATTAAACTTGTCTGTCCCCCTATTTGTCCATTCCAAAGTCGCCCGGATGTCCGGATTCCCGGGCACTAGAATGCTCGGACATCCAAAAATCCGGCAAAATGCCCGGATTTCCGGGCAAAATGACCGGATTTCAGGGCAAAATGCCCGGATTTCAGGGCAAAATGCCCGGATTTCAGGGCAAAATGCCCGGATTTCCGGGCAAAACTGTCCAAAATACTGTCCGGAATACCAATACCAATACCAATACCAATATTGAAATCAATAACCAATATCGATACCAATACCAATAACCGATATTGATATTGTAATCGATATTGAAACCAATAACCAATACCAATACCAATACCAATACCAATACCAATACCAATACCAATACCAATACCAATACCAATACCAATACCAATACCAATACCAATATGAAATCAATAACCAATATCGATACCAATACCAATAACCAATATTGATATTGTAATCGATATTGAAACCAATAACCAATACCAATACCAATACCAATATTGAAATCAATAACCAATATCGATACCAATAACCAATACCAATACCAATATCAATAACCAATACCAATACCAATATCAATATTGATATCAATAACCAATATCGATACCAATACCAATAACCAATATTGATATTGTAATCGATATTGAAATCAATAACCAATACCAATATCAATACCAATATTGAAATCAATAACCAATATCGATACCAATACCAATACCAATAACCGATATTGATATTGTAATCGATATTGAAATCAATAACCAATACCAATACCAATATTGAAATCAATAACCAATATCGATACCAATACCAATAACCGATATTGATATTGTAATCGATATTGAAATCAATAACCAATACCAATACCAATACCAATACCAATACCAATACCAATACCAATACCAATACCAATACCAATACCAATATTGAAATCAATAACCAATATCGATACCAATACCAATACCAATACCAATACCAATACCAATACCAATAACCAATACCAATACCAATATTGAAATCAATAACCAATATCGATACCAATACCAATAACCGATATTGATATTGAAATCGATATTGAAACCAATAACCAATACCAATACCAATACCAATACCAACACCAATACCAATACCAATACCAATACCAATACCAATACCAATACCAATACCAATACCAATACCAATACCAATACCAATACCAATACCAATACCAATACCAATACCAATACCAATACCAATACCAATACCAATACCAGTATTGAAATCAATAACCAATATCGATACCAATACCAATACCAATAACCGATATTGATATTGATATCGATATTGAAACCAATAACCAATACCAATACCAATACCAATATTGAAATCAATAACCAATATCGATACCAATACCAATAACCAATAACCGATATTGATATTGTAATCGATATTGGAACCAATAACCAATACCAATACCAATACCAATACCAATATTGAAATCAATAACCAATATCGATACCAATACCAATACCAATAACCGATATTGATATTGTAATCGATATTGAAACCAATAACCAATACCAATACCAATATTGAAATCAATAACCAATATCGATACCAATACCAGTAACCGATATTGATATTGTAATCGACATTGAAACCAATGGCATTGCATAACACAGCATATATAATAATATATTTTTCAAATAAGGTTATTCTTGATTCTGATTGTTAGTTCTTGGTATGAATAGAAAGATCAATTTACAGTGAATCTAAAGAACTTTAAATCAGCATTTTTCATCCACGAGAACCCAAGATACAGCTATCACAATATTACCTACGTCCCACACTATGCATTATTATCTTCTAAGAAATAATATCCCCTCCCTTCCCCTTATTAATTGTACAATAGGAATAGTGTCATACACCACCATGCGGCACAGTACGAATTGACTTCGACCGCTAGAGACGCTACAGAAAGACGGCCGGGGGGGGTATGCCGCTAGAGACAATTATTAATTATATGCGACCGGACTGGCCCTTACCATGGTATTGCCATAGTTACTCCATGTTATTCTATGGCGCGATATTGCAAAAAAAACATAATGTCAATTCACCAATACCCATTGGCTGCTTTAGACACATTTTTAAAAGACACTTTCACAAAAATTTCTTTGACTTTCAAAAATTTATTTCACACATTTCTGCAAGCTATAATCTACAAAAATTATTAACTTCAATTCCAAAACATTTCTGCTATTAATTAAGTGAAAATATCAAGCATTTATTTACGTCCTATTCTTATGCTTTTTTTCACCTAAATAACAGCTTAAAAGAGAGAATCACTTCATCATTCAGAATCGCAAAGCAAAATTAATACGACTTCTCATACAGTTACTATAGTTATTGGGATAGCCAAATCCAATCAATTTAGTTTATACAATCAAGGTATGCAGTTAGTTGTAGGGGTCCCGCCTCGCCGGCCGCTTATTCAATACAATACACATACAGGTCCTTCCTGTAGAACTAATCAACCAACCAATATGTCAATACCCCATTGTTCTCTGTTGAGCTGTTCTCATATCATCCTAATCAGGCCTACGTGACCGAAGCGTACTTGTTTCAGTTTGCATTCAGCATGGTGCTCGTGGTATTTATTCAAAGGCAGGGGCCAGACATTCCATATAATTACTTTATATTGTGTTGTCAATAACAGTAATACTGCTGTGTTTCTTGGTTGTTAAGTCGCATTAGAATAATTAATGGCCGTTCATTAATCGATTATATTAAAGTGTTACGGGCCCAGGGACGACGCCATCCATTGTTATTACAGGTAAATTTATTATAATAATCCCGTACATAATAATATTCATTAGTATACGTAGCTAGACTTACTACAATAATGGTTTAACTTGTTATTTTATTTTATTTACTCAGGTTGTTATATCAGATCAGTGTATGTTCGTGGCTCGGGATTTAACCACTTGGTGCGCCACTACCGGGAGCACACGGGAATCCCACCGTTCGCCTGCCGCGCCTGCACAAAGTCCTTCCAACGCGACGACCATCTCAAGATCCACGCGAGGAACTGCCACATCGCGCGGTACGCGGAACTCATCAGTTACATCACGTCGGACCGGGAGGGCCAGCGAGAGGAAGCCGAGTACGTGCGGACGATAATCCTGGAGCGGAAGAAGGGCACTCTAACGAAGGCCCGCTTGGACACCATCTGTCTGCAGTTTAGCCCCGCCTTCCAAGAGAAACTCCGATTGGCTACGCCGTACAACGACGTTCTTGATTTAGTCTCAACCGGGAAACTGTTCCGCAACTCTCAGAAAGCCGCTCGCTTGCGTACCATATTCCCCGCGGCTAAGAAAGCCCTCTCTCTCGTTTCCAAGGCGACTAGCCCAGCCCCGGTGCAGGCCCCGACAGACCTCAGTCTGGCTTCCGGGAGTCCGCCGGCCTCGATGGTTGCCCAGGGCGACAGCAACGGCTTGGGAAAATCCCCCGAAAACTATTCCGGGTTTAATGAAGACGAGGAGAGCGGATTTATCGTACAAGGACTTTAATTTCACGCGAACAATTAATTATTTCCATATAAACAAAATACAATGTATCAGAATATCGCATCTACACTCGCATCCCTATTGTTTTGCTATTATTTTCGCTGCGAATCGGGATTGTGAGACTTTATTTTCGCAGTAATTTAATTTAATAATCTAATTTCAATCATTTTGCTTTCATTCCATTTACAGAGCTAGTTCGCTGCTTCTCAATGCGGATTAATTAATTTATTATTTAGTCTGAATTTAGATTTGAATAATTATATTTATTAAGGGAAACTTATAATATTATTTATGGTGGCCCTGAACAGCCACCGCGAGAAAAAATTATCTGAAGCAAAACAACTTGTCCAGACAGGATGTTGTATGTGAACAACTCGTCCGGAATGTGAACAACTCGTCCGGAATGTGAACAACTCGTCCGGAATGTGAACAACTCGTCCGGAATGTGAACAACTCGTCCGGAATGTGAACAACTCGTCCGGAATGTGAACAACTCGTCCGGAATGTGAACAACTCGTCCGGAATGTGAACAACTCGTCCGGAATGTGAACAAATCGTCAGGAGTTTTAGTTAATTAGTCACCCCCCCCCCCCCCCCCCCCCATCTTAATAGTCAATTATAATTAATTGTGATTGTTTGTGTGAGTAGCTGCGTATTTTACGTGTCGCCATCTAGTTTTATTTATTTATCTTTGCGGAATCATGGAAATTTGGAATTATAAAATTATTGGCCTATTGAAATATATTATATTTACGAGAATGTTGTTTTATATGAATTTAAATATTAATAATTTAAAAGGAATTAATAACAGCATCAGTTTTATTTCGGTGTAAGAGGATCTTTGATGCTTTAGGTAATTGGTTATTTTATTTAATATTTTTTATTTGTATTTCTTTGTTAAAAATCATGTTGAATTACTACAATTATTTTGTAAATGTTTTCCCATATAATGATAAATTAATATTAAAATAATATATTATATTATATTTTAATATAATAATATATATCGGTACAATAAATCATATTTATTTAACATGTAGGCCATAGTAGAGTACTGAATGAATGATGTAGGTACAAGGTAATGCTGTATTACAGATTAATGTGTTGGCCTTTCAATGAATATGTTAGTGTGCATATATTTAATCTTCAAGCTTTTGTCAAAATAAACTTACTATAATTAACCTTATATTTTTCTTAGTCTTTAACTTCAAGCATCTATATTCAAATACACCATGACCCTTTATATAGTGTCAGTTTCTGATGACACGGCGGAACCCCCCCCCCCCCCCCCAAATTTTTCTACAAATCTTTAACATATTGCTTGAAATTTGAAACACAACTAGTTGAGAAAAAGTTGGGCCGTACGGCGCTATGTAATCACAACGCCATCAGATTACGATGCCATTTTATATTAAATCGCTTTAAAGAGTAACTTCCATTGTGTTTTAATACGATTTACTTACATATTTATAATGCTGAAATGTGTGGCTTTTAAATGAGCTAAAAATCATTAACTTTCGTTAATTACAACGCGACTTACACAAGTTTTTATAAAGAACAATATTTATTTATCCATTTACTTTAACTTTTTTTACGAAATTAATTAATTCTTAACTTCACCCCCCCCCCCCCCCCTCCCCTCCCAGTTGTTGCTGACCAATAAGAACCCCCCCATCCCAGTTGTTGCTGACCAATAAGAACTCAAGGATTGTTATATTGCCTTAGCCCCTCCGCTATAGACGACACCGAGAGTTAAACTTATGAAATCACAATAAACAACATTCATTGTGTTGGAGAGATTAATTTACGGTCTGGAATCAATTCAATTACAAGTCGCTTATAAGAAAGTTTGATGTTCTGGATATGACGACGGCCGTTTAATAAAACTGTTGTAGAGGTTCCGATAATATTTCTAGTTCTTAGTTTTGGGAAGATATTTATAAATTATATTGTGTAAATTATACGCAATATAAATATGTTTTAAAACTATAAGTTAAGATACTATTACTATTCGTTTGTACTAATTAATTAATCTATCTGAATTATTGTTAATATTTTTTTAGGACAGACTACATTGAACGCCGCATGATGATGAACA